>WAAE01022462.1:0-24651 GCA_013400495.1 Nicator chloris
TTGTGACAGTAGTCTTTCAGAAGGCTAAGAAGAGATGCTTGCCACTGGCACTGGCAATAGTGCTGCTTCTTCTGCAGTCCACAGTGTTGATAATATTTATCATGAATGATATCATAACATATTAAGTCTTCTGAGCCTAGGAAAGCAGTGCAAAGTATGACCCTAATAAATCTCAAAGACACTCTTACTAGATTTACAGTCTTTATGCAAAAATATGAAACTAGTGGGTTAGCTAGAATTAAACCCACTTTGAACTGCAGAGTGGAGTCATCAATGGAATAAAACACATGATCCATGCAGGGTCTGTCTTTAGCTTTGAAGTTAGAGGGGACTCCTGAAAATATTACCATCACTTGTAAATCCTTTGATCTTTTTGACAGTGTCTCTTTAAGCCTTTGCATACTTCATCCTTAGAGCTATTGACTTAAAAAAAAAAAACAAAAACAAACAAAACCTTCTGAATGCTGCTGTTTCTGTAAATAGGCTAAATGAGCTGGCAACTGTCTTCTGTTGTTTATCGTTTTCAGGTTCCTTGTTTCATTGTGTGCATATAGACAGAGAATTTTTTTACTTTCTTTCTCTGTGAACTCATTCCAAGATGTCATTGTAATTCATAATTATTAAGTCACAGTTTTTATCTTTCACTTAAAAAAGAAAAAAACCAAATGCCCTGCAATTACCAAAAACACTTAAAAATTTACTTGAAAGAACCACAGTTTCTGTCTTAAGGCTGTGGTCACCAAAGGAAGAGCACAAACAGTTAGGAGGCTTCTGTGGTTGCATATGTCTGATAGAATTTATTTGGAAGCCTCTTCAGCTGAAGGGAGTGTATTGTTTTGTCTGAAGGTAGTTATTCCCTGCAATGGACTGAAAGGAAGCCGTGATGGAAAGAGAGGGAGAAAGCTATTCAGGTTCTTTTGCCTGGCATTATTAGCTTGATTTTCATGCTTCTACAGATGTGGCTTTTGGCTGTAGAGCAGTGAAAGAAACAAACTTTCAGTACAACCTGTCTTTCTGCATAAATTCACTTCAGACATGTCTTTGAAATGCTGTTCTTTCCAGTGTAACAACAGACCACCTAATTTGGTAGGCAATTCTGATAGCAGCAATTTGCCAGCTGAAAATCTCGGGCTTGCTCCTTCTTGCCTAGACAATTCCCAGCATTGTTACGTGTGGTGCAGTTTAACCTGGTAAAAACCGGTGGGTTTTCTGTATTGCATTCCAGCACTGGAACTGCAACTTGCATAATTACACCTCTGTCACCTCTGTAATAATTATTTCAGTTTTTGGTACTGATGTTGCCCTAGAAGAGCTAAGGCATTAACTCAAGCCTAAGATCAGAAGAATTCTTGACTGCATATTGCTGCATTGTGATTACCCTGCTGTTTAAAGCTTGCCTGTCTCTGGACGGCAGTAATCCCACCTTTGTATTGATTTGGAAAACTGTTTTTGAGTGAGATGTAGAACAGATGTAAAATAATAAACCCTCAAATGCTTTCCCTCCCTGAATTGCAAAGATGAAGAATTTTTTAGTCATTGTGAGCCTTCCATTGCGTATACCTATAAGATATACCTATATTTCAATATAAGACATTTACCTACCTGGAATTTTTTTGTTGTTGTTGTTGTGGGTTGTTTTGTTTTGTTTTGTTTTGCCTGAGCCACCATTATCCTATTTTTTTCTCCATATTTTAATATTTTAGAAATTATCCGGAGTGGTTTTTTTTGTTTAAATGCTGCTCTTCTTTCCTTCACAGGACAGTGGAGTCTCTGTCTAGGGGCTTTAATAAACAGTCCAATAAAATCAGTCTGCATGTCAGTGGTTCTTATAAAATTATCTTTGTAATTAAGGTGTGAATTTAATTTTGAGTTTCAGATGATAAATGGCATAGCTTAAATTGTAAGTAGCTTTTGAGTATGACACAGAATACTTTTGAGGATACTGTTCTTACTGATAAGAGTATTAATTGAGCATATGTAAAAAGAGAGTGGAGACAGAAGCCAAGTAGTATTTATCAAAGCTAAATGTAGAGCTGAGAATATAACCTGGTCCTCGTCTCCGTCACTCCCAGTGTCCTGTCCATTAAATTGGTGTTGCCTGTGCAGTATCTGCTAGTTCATGCAATCCCCTGTCCTGACGAGTTTCTGCAAGATGAATCTTCCTGCTTTCTCCTAGAGGGTCACCCATACCACGGTCTCCAGTTACCCTGATCTTCTGTCATCCTTTTTCCCTTCCTCTGCGACTCAAACTCCAGTATTTGTGCCTGAAATTTTCTCAAGTGTTACATTGTAAACATCCCAGTATTTATTTCATGGTCTGACTTCGGCCAATCAAGAATTCTTCCTTAGTTTGGTTCCAGGACAAATTAAGAGAAAATAAAGCAATTCCATTTTTTCGCCATGTCTGGGACCTTCAACTGATAGTTTAGAAAAGTTCATATGGTTTCCTCTTTTGTACTTAGTCCTTGATTTGTCATCATGTTGAAATCTGTTCCTGCATTCTGGGGTCAGCTGAGGTTTTAGAATGGTTGATTCTGTTTTCTTTAAGATTAACTGTGTTGCTGTTACTTTGCTGTATGTATTTTTGCCCTTCTAGTGTTCAGGACTTCAGTTTTCCATTTCCATTTCCACTTCTGTGTATTTGGCTGCTAAAACATATATGGTAACCAGCTTTCCTTCCTTCATGTAAATTATAGGAAATAGTCCTGCTTGATTTTTTTAATGTTTTTTGAAGATCTGCTATAAACCTTTTTGCTTTCCATCTATTAGCACTTCTGCAAAATGTATCTGCAAAGATGGGGAAAACAGGAATCCAGTCTGTGTGACACACTTGTCTCCTAGGTGCTATCAAACTATTTTTATTTTACTTGTGCTATTTAGGTTTCTGCTCCTTCCACACAAGCCTAATCTGTGTATAAAGCACTGTATGAAGCTTTTTCTTTTTTGGTTGATGCTTTCCTGGTAAGGGAGAGTGACCTGTAGGATTGTTAAATTTGTGTTGGCCTTTTCCTATGTTGTGTCTCTCTGTGTAGACTACTATGGAAAGAGACTGGAAAGCAACGGTGTAGTTAACACTGATGAAAAGAGAAACCTTCTACATTATAAAATGGTGTTACCAAAAGAGTATATTGTGTCCTATCTGTCTTCCCATATTTCTAGATAGTGTAACTACACTGTATGCTAAAGATCTTTTTTTCTTTAATGTTTCTGTACTTTGAAGGGTAGTTCAGCATTAAAAATAGTGTCTTTTTCAAAAAGAGAAATTAAATAAAGATATTCATGAGACCTAAATGCATTCAAAACAATCAGATACTCTCTGAAGTTACATCAGGAAGGTTTCACCATATCTTCAATCCATCCTCCCAGCAGTGAAAGTCTTAGGGTTCGTTTATTTGTTTTGGGTGGGGGTTTTGTTGGGTTGGTGGTTATTTTGTTTTGTGTGTGTGTAGTATGTTTCCTATAGTGTAGTGTATTAAGCCTCAGTTTTTTTAAAAAATGACTGAAGAGATGCAGTTTTCCAGTCTACAGACTGTTTTCTTTCATTTTTTCCAAAGCATGGCTGCAATTGAGTAAGCATGACTATGTGAAAAGTAGGTAGATTAAATGCATTCTCTGATTTTTCTGCCTTAATTGGATTGTTTTTCCAGCATCACTTTAAGAGAAGCAAGGACATAGAAGAGCTTTTCAATAGTAGTACCCCATTTTTGTCCAGACAAAAATTTTCAAAAATATTCTAGGGAAATTGAAAGTTGACAGAATGTGTTTTTCTTTCCATCACTGTCCTGAAATGAAGATCTACCACATATTAACACTAAAGTACAGAGGTAATAAACCAGTGGTTTTGAAATTAAAATCAGAAGGAAGAGAGCTTAACATCAGTGCAATTGATATAACTAATAGATATAACTGATGCTGGTTAGGGGCAAAATCTTGCTGAGTAGTCAGTAACCTTGCTCAGCTCTCTTGTGCTTGGAAAAGACAAGACTAATCTACAGGATTTACTTCAGGTAGTTTTTGGACAAATGCGATTCAACACATAAGCCTGTCAGGACCAGCCATATATATAAAAATTTCAAACACAGAAGTGTACAGACACTTTAGCTAGAAGGAGTAACCTTTTGAATGTACACTCTGGTAAAACATGCTTAGGAGAAGAGTTTAATCTGTTGAAGGCTTAAAACCTGCAGTGAAAATTGAAGTCTGGCTGAGAACTTGAAGACATGCCTGCATTTAATGGATTTATGAGCTTTTGTTACACTATACAAGTAACCTAAGAAGCTGCTTTTCCTTGCAGGTGTAAAATGAATTAGTCTAGGTTTCAACTTGCTAGTTGCTGATTGAGATTTATTTGTTGGGCTTGAATTTTTTTGGCATTTGTTTTGTTCTCTGTATTTCCCTTTTGCATTGGAAAGTTAGTATTTAAGCCTTTTATTTATTACTGCTTTGAATTCCATTTATCCCACAGCTGACTTTTGTCTTTATTTCTAAGCATTCTGTCTTAAGGGACATGCACAACATCCCACAAAATAGTATAATCTTCTTTATGCTATTTCTAGTATTCCATAGCAACTGAGGGAAAAAAAGGAGACTAAACTGAGCACTACAACACAGGCAATTCATTACAGATTTTCCGCTTAGTATTCAGTAAATTGTCAAGTCCTTATTTTCATCATTAGCATATTTTTCACAGAGCAGAAGCATAGCCATTTCTGGCAGACTGAATTAAATCTGTTTTACTTGAATGTGAAAGAAGAAAACATTGTCAGGCTTTCTATGAAAGCATCATTTTCTAGTAATAATTTATTTCTCTGGAACAGTTTGCTGTGGATGTCTTTATGTTTCTATAAAGATATGGGTGTATATGTTTCAGTCTACCTGTGATTAAACCATTCCTTAGCTGTAGGGGAAAAAACATAGAAAAACCTGTGAGGTTTTTGTTTGTTTGGTTGGGTTTTGGAGGTTTGTTTGTTTATGAATTTGTTTGTTTGTTGTTCATATTGTATGAGCTGAGAAATTTGCTAGTTCTCTTTTAGAGAGATTGATGTCTATGCACTGGCACATGTAATTTAAAATTTTGTCGTACATTTTTGTAGGATCAAGCCCACCAAAAAGCCTCAGAATTTCACTGTCTGAGGACAATGAAACAGATGAGGTATAACTATCCAGAATTTTTTTTACGTACATGAATTTCTTCATAAGGCTAGCTGACAGCAATTCCATTTTATTCGAGTCTCATAGGTAGTCTTAATTACTGTGAAATTAAATTACGTGCATCCTTGTTATTTCAAAACAGAATTTTTAAAATGCCTGAACATATTTTTCTCACTTATGTACTGTCATGTGAAGTAAAAATCTTTTATTCAATATCTGATTTTTCTTTCAGCAGTTTAGAAAGCTGTCTTCTGTTTGTAATCCCAATGAACTCTGCATTTGTCACTGAGTCTGTTTTATGATAGCTGTATGCTAGAACCAGTCATTGTGTGGCTGACAGATATTTGCACTATTAAAAGAGAACTAGGGACCAAAATGCATACCTCAAAGGAAAGTATAAATAAAAGAACTTAAAAACTGCATGTATGAAATTGTTTATGGGCTTGAGCGTGTAGATAACACCTACAGACACAAATTCACCACTGTACATGGACGCATGCCCTTATATGCATATAAATTGTAAATCACAAAATGATAATCAAATACATCCTTTGCTCAGATATTCCAAGAGCTGAGTATGGGAAAGAGCTCAAATGTTCCTCAAGAACTGTTTTGCTGTTTGCCCTCAATAGCTAAAAGAGGACAAATTGATTTCTCCCTCATTTCCTTTGGTTTTTGTTGTATTTGTCATATGAGGAAAGGCAAATGGGTTCTAGTAGCTCTTTTCAGTAAGTACTACCTCCCAGCAAGAAAAAAAACAAGTGCACATAGCTGAGTCACCCTATTTAGGGTCTTGCAGCATCCGTAGCTACTGCTGCATCATTAATGTTTCAACAAGCTTGCTTAAGATACAGTTACTTCCTATCAGAATCCATGGAGATACACCATTCAGAGATTCAGTGGCATGTTTTTATATTTAATTAGCAAATAAAATAAAACAAGCGTGGGATCCAGACAACTATTCTCTCTTGCAAATGGCCCCTAATACTTGCTATTCCTTCCTTTCTTTTTTTATGTTACGAATACACCTGGAGTTTTGTTTTCTAGACTGCTAAATACTTTAGGTAAGCATTATCAAACATGAAATCATTGTGTAAAAAATAACATGTCCTCTACAGTCATCACAAAGGAAAAAAAACCTATGCTACATAAGTGACAGCAAGGAGGTTTTTGAGAAGATACCTTAAAGAATATATGACAAGCAGGAAGTTATTGTTTTTCTTTTATTTGTTACTTTGTTTTGTTAAAGACTACTTGTTTTCTATCAGGGAATCTTTCCTTGACCGGTGAAAATTCAGCAGTTTCAAAGTATATTTGTATTCCTAGTGTCTCCTTCGTCCAAAGCCAAGATTACTAAACCCAATCCGACCACTGACCTTTCTCTGTTTGTAGTAGTAGCTGATATAAATGTAAACTATTGCATCAAAATATCATTCAGTCAAATTATGTATTGAACTATGTAAACTAGTGTTGGTACAGGATTATTTGTGCCCAAGCTACTATCCAGGAATTAATGACATGATTGGTACTGTTGTTGTTGTTTTTGGTTTTTTGTTTTTGTTTTTGTTTTTTTTTTAATTTTTTGATGATCCACGTTATTTTAAGTTTCTGTCACATGTATGGCTCAGCTCCTTCATTCAAGGGGACTTTAATAAGGGCTTCAGCAAGCTTCCTTTCAGGTGGAATGATGTGGCCAAAATTTTTATTTTTGTTACCAATGCTATATTTTCACAAAATATTTGATGGTTTCTTTTGTTATAATTTGAAAACATAATATGTGACATTTTGAAATTAGATTAACTTGTATTTATAAGTTAAATAGAAACTTAAATTTCCCAGTTCCAGACTTAAGGAGCTGTCTTAAGAAGAATAAGGAGATCTACTAATAGACTAATTTGCAACAGCTGGAGTATGTTAAAACACAAAAATAAAAGTATCTGCTTGGTTCTTTGAGGGAAGAAAAAAAGTTTTACTGTGGTGTTTTGCCAAGTTAAACTCCCTTACGTACTACAAGTATAACTGAAACATTTCAGTTCAATGCAAATATTTTAATTTGACATAATACAATGAATCATACATTGCTATATTTTTAAAGGTACAGGGTGTACTGTGATTGCCCATTCTGTGTTTATTTTCAGGCTTTTCTTACAGGCAAGGGCTCTTAACAAAAAAAATTTATGCACATAATTGTCATGTATTAGTCAACAAAGTTGTAGAAGTTACCTTTATTTTAATGTTTATGGTGAACATATGGTCTTGCTTATACAACCTTTTTTGTAGGAATAAGTATCACTAGAAAACAATAATTTGCTTCAGATCTAATTTTATTCATGATTACTCCCAGCTTCCTTATTCTTTGTATGTTTAATTTTTCTGCCTGTTTTGGTGGTTGAGTAAAGCATTCTCAAATTCTGATTGACTCTTCAAGTACAAGAATAATGAGAAAAATCTTCTGTAAGGAAAGGAATGATTCTTCTTATTCATTTATTCTCTCACATGATATGACAGACTTGAGAATTTATTCTTTTTCAATTGAATGTGAACTGAAAGTGTAGATATAGGTTGTTCTTTTATGTTTTAACTTTCTCTTTTTGGATGGGTTGCAACGTTTTGGATGTTAAAAATAAACATGTGACTTCTGCATAATTGTGCCAGAATTTGACATTTAGTTTCAAAATTCTGAATTCCTTCAGTTAGAAGTTATGTCGTAATTGAAAACTGGGGAGAAGGAACAAAGAAGCTCTGGAGATTTTCCTGAATAAGAGGGCATGAGATATGATGCACTTTCTTTGGTTTTGAATAGGAATGGACAAAACTAAAATTAAATTTAGGGATTTCAATTGTTCTTGCTTCATAAAGAAGGTTTACTATTATTTTATATTTCTGTTTTGAAAGAAATACGATTCTTTTATCAGAATAGGAAGTTGTAGGATGAAGGTGGGGAGGGCAGGAGAGAGAAGACAATGGGAGAAGAGTAAGGAAGAGAGAAGAGATAGGAAACAAAGACAAGATGGGAAAGTAGAAAAATAAAGGAGAGAGGAAAGGGAAATGAAAGAAGATGAAAAGACAGAATGAAGAGGTGTCCATGACAGTGCTCTGGCAGTGTGGGGCTGCAGGGCCACACACAGCTTTGTGGCTGAGACAGCAGTGCATCTGGGGTAACATAGTTAAGAAAAGGCAAAACCAGCACTCAGGCAGAAGAGGAGGGTAAAAAAAACAGAGTGTGGAACAGTGGTGTGAACACCAAGGCCTGAGAAGAAGGAAGGAAGGAGGCGCTCTGGGCACCAGAGCAGAGAATCCCTTGCAGGCTGTGGAGGGCCACACCAGAGCAGACACCTGCACTGCAGCCAGTGGAGGACATGACACTGGGACATTTGGCTATTTCCTGAAGGAGGTGTTGCCCACAGAGAGTCCAGGCTGGAGCAGACAAAAACTGTGAGGAGGAAGCAGCGACAGAGAGCAGCAGTTGTGGACTGAGTGTAACCCCTATCCCTCCGTGTGGGAAAGGTAGAAGAATTGGGAATGAAGGAGAAAGGTTGACTCTGTTAAGGGGAAGGCGGTTGTTTTAATTTTTTTTGGTCATTATTTCTCTCTACCCAAATATTTTTTAATTGGCAATAAATATATTTTCATCAAGTCAGCTCTGTTTTGTCTCTTACTGTAACTTGTAAGCAATCTCCATGTCTTTATCTCAACCCACAGGTTTTTCATCCCCTCTTCTCCCTGTTTCCTGTTGGTGAGGGGGAGGGAAAGGCTGGGTGGGCATTTGGCTGCTGGCCAAGGCAAACCCACCACAGGAGGAAAGAAAGGAAAAGCAAGGGAGAAAGAGAGGAACAAATAAGGTAAAGAGAAGAGAAATGAGAAGAATAAAGATAAAAGGAAGAAAAGTAAAGGAAGGAGAAGGAAGGGAGAAGTGGAAAAGAAGAAAGAAAGCTAAAACTGAGAAAAGAGAAAATGAGAAAGCGAGGAGAAACGAGGGACAAATGGAAGAAAGAAAAGGATAGAGAATAAATACAGGAAAACAAAAGAAAACAGTGAAAAGTAAGAAAGCAAATAGAAAAGAATGAACAGAACATAGAAGAAGAAGGGAGGGAGAGAAGATAAAAAGCAAAGAAGAGAGAAATTAAAAGGGAAAGAAAAATGTGTAGTGGGAGAGAGAAGAGAGAAAAAACTGAGGAAGAAAAATTGAAGATTGAGAAAGAAAGATAAGGGAAAGAACTGAAGAAAAGCAGTCGAAAAGATAATAAGAGCAAAAAATAATGAAAAGGAATGAAGTCCAAGCAAGTTCACTGTGGTTGAGGAATCTGTAGCTGAATGCATTTAGCAGCAAAGTTAAAAATTTTAACTGACAGAAAGAGCTCATATGTGGTAAGCAAGACCCCTGAAATTATTTTCCATAAAGTAAAAATGGTAAAATCTCTGTATTAAAATAACTCAACTTTGGTTTCAGCATTGCCATTCAATGAATAGATACATTATTTCCAGGTAAAAATTTCCAAAGAAATTGTAATAAGCATTAAGAAATCTCTTACTGAGAGTTTGAACTCTCAGTAAGAACTCTCTTACAATCAATTTGGATTGATTGCTTAGGTGGGTGGGTGGTGTGGCTGAGTAAACTGGCAGGCCAGCATGTTGGCATGCATCAGCTTTTAAGAGGCAAAGTTACTGAGCCAGTCTAATTGGGATAACTGAGTAGGATTTTTGATAGTAAAAAAGAAAAAAGGAATCAGTTTAAGTTCAGCATAGCAATTTACTTTCATGCTGTTGTTTCTGTCAGGAAGAAATATTGTTTAATAAAGTAATGAAATATTACAGCCTAGTAGCTCAACATTCAGTAACATATTAAAGATTTAAAGATTTCTGATAGGAAAAAGTAAATCCATAATTCTCGTAAAATATAAAGAATAGTTTTAAACTGTGTAGTACTTCGTTCTTTATATAGTACTTTGGCAGCACTCTCTTATTATTTCCTTAAGTGGTTAAATCTTGCCATAGTTTAAGAGTTTTCACTGACATACATCGCATGCCTTTTAGAATTTAATTCGGATAGGTCTCCACAGCATGTTGTCCTTTGCCTTTTGTGTTTTGTTTTCCTTACTGGGGGAAGGAAGAAGGAGATGTATGTTCATAGGCCCATCTTCGAGTTTTATAAATTTAGTTGCAATTGGTTTTAGTGGCAGCGGCTGGGAAATTGCATGGAAATCACGTGAGAGAGCCAGGAACATGACAGAAGGCTCCAGCGGAGGAAGGTGTGGGCGTGCGGGGCTCCATCAGGCTTGGCAATTCTGCTTTCCCTCAGCAGGGTGGTACCCCCCCCCGCCCTCCTCTGCGTCCTCTGGCGCCAGATGCAGCAACCCGAGGGGTTACGGCCGAGGCGAGCCAGCTGCATCTGGCACGTAGGGCCGTGAGCGGCCGGAGCGAGCGCGGTGCCTTCGCTGACAAAAGGTGAAATGCAGGCCTTGCTCTGAGGAGTCTGAAATGGGAACCAGTTGTGTCAGTCTGAGGCCGTCCTTCTCCAGTTACTGTAAACCAATATTGTAGCTGAAAGAATAATCCTGTTCTCTCCAAGCTGCTTTTCCTGTTCGGGGCTGCCCACCTCCCTGGATGCTGGCACAAGCATTCATATGGCTGTTTGGGGAAGTAATCAAGTTTTAAATAAAGAAAAAAAGGGTGTGGGGGGAGAACATGTCATGGAGGCAGGAACACGTGGTCTGCCTTAGAGGGAAGCCATTCAAGCTGCTGTTTTGAGTGGCAGAGCTGATAGAAAGTGACATGAGTCCAGTATTAGTCCTGGTGTAAACCTTGTTGGTGAAAGCAGAAACTGCTCTGTGGCCTTACAAAATGGTGCAGAAATGCACTGTTGCTGGCAAAACTGCAGGGTGGTTTCTTGTAACCATTACAGCTGTGGTAACAGAAGGCCCTGCTGTGGGTGATAAGAAAGGCTGGAAATTTTTCTAATCAATCGGGAGAATTGTGGCTGGAAGCTGTGACTTACATCAGGATTATGGTCCTGGTATAGCATGATAAAGTAGGAATCCTACTCAGTCTTCTGAACTAGGCCTGGCTTACAGTGGTTTTCTGGCAACACTTTGTTCTTCCTTTTTTTCTCCTTCTTCATTGTGCAACAGAGATAATGAAGCCGCTGTCAGATGCTGCATGGGCTTCCTCTGTGGGTGGTGCAACAGCTCGGAAGTCCTGTTGTTCTTTTGCGGTATATTTTGTCACTTTGTTGCAGATCTCCAGCAGAGGCAGCTAATCAGAGAAGGAGCAGTTGCAGCAGTTTCCAGGCTTCTTGAGCAAGCTTCAGGGAAAATCTCCTGGGAGCTCCTGTTTCTGGGATCTTTGGTGGTACACAGCAGCATGTCAGGGCCAGCCTGTGGAGGCATTTGACTCTGTCAGTTCTGACAGACAGCTTCTGTTGGCTACTTACTGGTTGTGGACTACCTGTGTAGTAGTCATAAGCTCACTGTGGATAGAGACTCCTAAGATTGGGAATATGGAAACTTACGACTTCTGGCAATAGAAGAAAGCTTCTCTGCCTACAAAGAAGGGTAGGTGTAGTGCACTGGAGGGAGGTCAGTAGGATTGTCAGAGGAGACAATCAGAGCCAGCTGAGGCTCAGCCATATTGTATACATGAAGAGGAAATGAGGGTGACTTATTTGAGGTCATATCAAGACCCATCTTCCAACCTGGTGTACTTGCTATAGCTGGAGGTTTATTTCTTGTTGGGTACTTGAGTCGCAGATGTTGCAGATGGGCACCTCTGAAGGTTGTCCAACCCTCAGACCTGATCCCTTGGTATTCATCCATGTGGTTTCCATGATACTACAGGGGTGAGCCCAAGTATGTTAAAAGTGACTGCACGGCTCTGGTGGCAAGGATGAAAAACACAAATCAGGTGGTGTTTTTCTCAATCCTACCAATGAGGTAATGCTCAGGTGGCAGAGGACACATCCATCAAGTCCAAGTCTGGCTGCATGACTGGTGTCACAGCCAAAGAATACCGTAGCACCCCCTTTGAGGAATAAGGACTACTGAATAGGGACAGGATTCATAAGATGGAGTGTGGCAAAGGCATCTTTGCTGACGGTCTCAATATTCTTTTCTGGAGGGCTTTGAAGCAGCTGCTTGATGTGAAGGTTGCTGGAATTTGAAGAGAAGTAAAGGCGTGGGGAGCATCATTGAAGTGTCTGGGGAAAACATAATTGGCGAAACGTTGTACTTTCTTTATGCAGTCTCCGCACACATTCAGAGCACCTTAGGGTTACAGACACATGGGGAGATAATGCACACAATAGGATGCAGGCTGACAAAGAGGGGCAGTGCATGCAAAGGAGGGGTGGGAGTGAACAGTGCTTTGCCCTGGAATGAGTACTCAGCCTGAGGCAGAACAACATGGGTAGTGCTGGGGTAAACATCTGCTGCTGACCATCTGGCCAAGAAGTAGATGAGGCCTTGAAGTGACTGTTGGGCACTTTGCGGTTATTGCAGACCACAGTAGTTGTGGGAGATGCAAGCAAGCCAGGACGTTCCTGAAAGACAATTTCTTGATGCAGGTGATGTGCTTCCTGGACTTGTTACATGTGAACAAGAAAGGTCTGGTTGAATGTGTGAAGGTTGGTGACCACCTTTGTCAAACTGTGGGCTAAAGAGTCCAGGAAGGCCATTTTATCTTCCATGGTGAATGAGAATGGCTTGTTATAATGCAGAAAAACCCTAGCAGGTCTGGCAGAAAGCCAGTATGGATGAAAAGAGGCAAATCATGCCTGGCCAGCCTCTTCATCTTCTATGTTCAGATGACTGGTTCTGTGCATGAGACAACAGCAGTGGATATCTTTTACCTTGACTCAGCAAGACAACTGGCATCATTTCCCATAGTATCTTCACAGCAAATCGATGACATAGGAACTCAATAAGTGAACAGTAAGGCAGATGGAAATTTTCTTTGACTTCAGACTCCAAAGCATTTTCGTCAAAGGTGCTAACTCCAGCTGGTGACCGGTTACTAAGTGGATTTGCTCACACATTGATACTGAGGCTGTTACTGGTAATGTTGCTGTTAAACACCTAGAATATGGGACAGAGTGCACATTCAGCAGGTTTAGAGGAAGCAGTTGGTACACTGAAGACTGGGCTGTTGTTCAGAGGGATCTAGACAGCAGGAAACTGTGCTAGCAGGAGCCTTGTGAAATTCAACACAGGCAAGAGGAAACTTCTTCGTCTGGAACGCAGTGATCTGTGGTGGTATAGGCTGGGGTCTAACAGGGCAGGAATCAGCTTTGCAGAAAATTACCTGGGAGTCCTGGTGATTAACAAGGCAGCTATTAGTCCATCAATGTGCCCTGGCAGCAAAGAAGGGCAAGCCCGTGTTGGGCTGTGTTAGCAGGACTGTGGCCAGCAGGCCAAGTGAACTGATCCTTCCCCTCTGTGCAGCACTTTTGAGACCACATTTGGAGAACCATATCCCGTTTTGGGCCCACTGTTCCAGGAAAGAGATTGATACATCAGAGTCCAGTGAAGGTTCACCAAGATGGCTAGAGGCTGGAGTATATGGTACATGAGGAGAGGCCTGAGAGCTGGGCTTGTTCACACAGCAGAAGAGAAGGCTCAGGGTTGGGCCATGGCACTCCACTGCTAACTGATGGGAGTGTGTAGGGAAGACAGAGCCAGGCTTTTCTTGGAGGTTCCATAGTGACAGCATGAGAAGCAAAGAATGAGAGGCAGCAGACATAAATTGGAACATGAAACATTCTGATTTGATACTAAGAAAAATACTTTCCCAGTTAAAACAGTTAAGCACAGGAGGAAGGTTGTCCAGGGAGGCTGTGAAGCCTCCATTCTTTGAGATTGCACAAAACTTGAGTGGACAAGGCTGAGATCCATTTGGCCCTGCTTTGAGCAGAAGGTTGGGCTAGATAACTTCTGGAAGTTCCTACCAGTGTAAATTATATGAGAGAACAAAACTTGGTGGAGCTGAATGTTCTTAAAAATAGCTGTAACATTTTTTGGGGGGTAGGAGGTGTAGGTGGAGTGGGTTGGCATGTATTCTTTATTTTGCATTTGACTAGCCAGTTGTATATCAATAACATGCACACACAAGATATTCTTAAAACGCTGCAGTTGTGGAGACTGGCCAATTAAAAAGCCAAATTAAACAAGAGAACTCGGGATAATTTCATACATGTCCCTTGTGTGGAGTGATTAAGTTTTAGAGGCCAAAAGGCATTCAGTGATTGACTATGTCTTGTTCAGCATACTCACTTTACTTTCCACCTTAACAATTTTTTTTTTTTCCTTGAGGAGTAAGCTTCACCCACCTTGAAGCCAAGAATATTTGGAAGGGTGGGGTGGTTTTTTTCATTTTATACATTGCACATTTTGTGGCAATGTTTTTCTTGGGTTTAGTACATTTTTGACTGTAGCAGAGTCATTACTTCATTTTTCTAAACATATGTATTTAAAGCCCACAAGGGTCTGTGAAATTTGATACTAAAATAAGACATCGTATATATAAAAACCATGGTTTCTTTAAGAAAGCCATTTTTTAACCTCTATTCCAAAATTCCTTTAATGTGGTAGCAATTCATTTTTTTCCTTTATTTGTAGTTTTGTCTTTCATGGTGATTATTGATATTGGAGTAGAAAATGAAAAATTACTACTGCATTTTAATGAAATCAGTTAAAACTATTAAAAGAAAATATTTTATTAAAAGAGGACAAAAAAAGTACATTCTTGAATAGGAGGTAGCTGTCAGAGAGAACTGTGTTATTTAACCAGTATAATAATTTGTTCCACAAAAAAAATCAAACAGTTTCTTTTAAGTGGTATTGAATGAAGAGGGTGTTTTCAGTCCAGGGGACACCTTGGCTGTCATGACACTCTCTGATGCATGCTGATTTCTCGTTCTTTTGGGATGATTTTCTTTCTGAAATGCATTTCTTTCAGGATGATTTGAAGAGGTACTCTTTAATATTTGCCCATGTCTTTCAACAACACGTTCAAAGTGCCCTTTTTTGTTAGCATTGCTTTTTTTCTTGTATTATTTGTACTACATGTAATGAAATGGTAAGGATTCAAAGTGCAGAGATGCATTTACATATATCCTTTCTTTGAGATTTTTCTTCACAAAAAAGAAAAACCTGGGGTTTTCCCAGGTGTTAGGGAGCGCAGAGAAGTGTAAACATTTCTCAATAAAACTTGTATTCTCATTTCCTTTCTGGTTGAGGAATGCTTGTTGCCATATGTGAATATCATTTAAAGAGGTGTCATGGTGTTTCAAACATACTTGACGGAACATTCAAAGTATTCAAGGAGACTGCTCAGACACGTGGCTGGCAAAGGGTAATCAGCAAAACTAATGGCTAGGGGTATTTGAATTTCAGGGAAATTGTTAATATCTTTCAGTCTGTAGTATATTATGTGGCATTGGTACAATGGGGTTGTGTGCTTTTTATTTTCTCTTCTCAAATTTACCTGCTATTCTGAGAGCATCTTGTTTCCAGATACATTACAAATATTTTGGGGGGAAAATCCGTAAGAGTAGCTCTATAAAATTCTGTTCAGGAGCACTTAAATGTTACACAGGTTCTGGAACTTTTATAAATAAAGGTTTTCTTGTGACAGAAAATGGTTAAAAAATAAAAGTGAAAAAGCCTGGCTGGCTTAAGGAGTACTGAGATTTGCAGTGAACCTTTAGTTCATGGGGCTTTTCATTTTATTGTTTTAGAAGAGTCATAATAAAGCTCCACTTTCGGCATGAATGAACTCCATTTGCTGTTGTATTCTGAAACATTACTGTGGCTATTGTCACTAGGTTTGACACCATCAGAAGTTTTCTCAGGCTGCCAGCACCATGAGATAAAATAGACTTTGCTCTAGATAATAAAAAGATTTGTTACCACTGTTGTACAGTATCAGAATTTCGTCTACCTTGGCCTCAGACCACAGAGTGCTCAAAAGGTAAGGGTGGAAATGCCAAACCTGATTGAAATGTCTATGAAAGGCCATTGCACAGAGCAGAGGGCAGGATCAGATGTGTTTTCAGTAATCTTTACCCCTGAGGAAAAAACGAAACATCAGAAATACGATAGTGCTGTAGTACAGCTAAAAGGTGAAAAAATGCCTAATTCTATACCATCATTTACAAAAGTGAGCCAAATTCTTAGCTACTGAAAGGGAATTAGAATTAAAATTTATGTGTAGCCATGCATGAGAGCTTTGCTTTCCAAGAAACATCTTTGACTGTGTGATCACTTGTAACTGACTGTGGGTGAGTGCAGCCAGTCTGGCAAACTCTTAAACAAAAAAGCCACATTTTCTTACCAGCATCCCCTGTCTTTCTGTCCTGTTTGCCTTCAGCTAGCAGTTTTATTCACTTGTCCACTTTAGCTTTGACATGATGATGTATGTCTAGAGGTTTATTACGTTTGTGCTTTATTGTACGTGTTAATACTCTGTAATGACTGTGCACAATGACTGTATCTAGATGTACAAAAGGCCCAGAGGGAGATTGCTTCATGCAAGAGGATCCTAGGATTAGTAGAAATAGGTCCTAAGGGTAGTGGCATAAGCTCCAGTACTTGTTTATTACATACATTCTTCACAGAAGTCTTGAATGATATTTGTATGTCTCCCTTTCAAGGAAAGACAGTGTTGTTTAATGCTTCAAAGGCGGTTTGGTAATAGAGTGAAGAAACCTGTTCTGTGAAAGCAGCTTCACTTCTGACTCCTTCCCTGATCCAAGTTTGGGTTCATTGAAAATGTAGAACTAAACTTAGGTGAGATTGAGAATGCAAAAAGAATACCTTTTCGTAATACCTAGCTTGAATTTAGGATACAGGTTGAGTTTTTTATGCATTATTGCTCCAGATCATTTCATATTTGAAGGATATTGATAAAGTTCAGTTTCTTGGTGATGTATCACTTTAGTCAACTGTGATTCCAGCTGCTCGTAACTCCCTCAAAGCTGCAAAGGGCAGGGTTCACATTCATTGCTAGGTTCTTCTGGTTTAGATATTTGAGGTTCAGTACTTTGGTTAACTTCAGTGAAAACGGATAGGCAAGTTCTGCTAGTTTGTAAGACAGACATGGAATATCAATGGCAGATGTGTTGCATCTGTACTGGTCCTTGTTTTTTCCATCATACTACCAATAATTGTGCCTCTGTCTCCATCTGATTTAGAAAAGCAAGAAATCTGTATGACAGTTGAGGATGAAGCAATGTCAGTAGTAAAAATAATAGGTCTTTTCCCCTAGCATCTTACAGTAGTTGTTTGCAGTCTGTGAGACTGTAGACAAATGAGCTGTACTGCTTTGTCTTGTTGCCTGATAGCCTGGCTTATTTGCTCTGCCCAAGGATAGTAGCCCTGTTGGTGATATTTGAAGGCTGAAAGTCAGGTACCATGTCTGAAGCTTAAGTAGGACCAGAGATATGAAAAGCAGGACCAGAGATGTAAAAATTTTCTTCAGGGTGCTGCCCAAATGAGAACAAAACTGGTGTTAATTCTGGTTAATGTGGATAAAAAATGATTGAAAATAAACTTTAAAAAACAGTTATTTTAAGAACTGTCTTTTAATCCTTTAAAATACATTTAAATATTCAAGTGGGAGAGCTTATGTTAGGAATAAACCTGAAGTATGATTTATTCAGACTGTATATATAGTATTCAACCTGTATGTACTTCAATTCCCATAAAACTTAAGCAAATAACTTAAGGCTTAAGACTTTATTTATTATGACTTTATTATTTAAATGGTTAAGAGTTCAGAACATAAATAGTTTTGACAGTCATGTCGACTGTTCATATTGAGTATTCTCTGTGGTTCTCATTAGTAGTCCCTTTAAAATTAAAAAGCCAATTGGAAGCTCAAAAAGAAAAATGCTTTTTTTATTGCTGCAATTTATGAATAAGAACTTTGTGTGAGAGGCTGAGATCTTCCAGCTCTACAGTTTCACTAGACTGTATATATAAAAATAGTAGATGGTTCCCTAGCTACCTACTACCCACATATTAAGAGATGGTTTTATTGTTTAATAAATCATGTTGGATATGTGATATTTTGGAAAGTCTCTCCTTTTTTCCTTTTATATCCCACACATCTAGTGTATTTTTGTTCAGCATTTAAAAGTCAATCTCTTAATCAAATTGAGGTTCTTTCCAGAAACTATTTGTCAGAAATAAGTACACTTGTAATGATTTAGTAAATACGGTGTCATTGCTAGTTTAACATTGGAAAATACGACATGGATTAATTTCTGTACAATAAATTAGATAATTGATGATTGCATTTATAGTCTCTGAATAAATAAATAGTGAGATTACATTAAAGCTCTATTTATTGGCTGATTGGGATATTTTAATCATTTCAAGCAATGAACAAATTAGGCTTGCAGTAGGAAAATAAATGGAAAAAATCAAAAGCAAAGTTTTCATTGCTTGTTCAAATTTTCCATTTGATAATTTAGATTGGTTAATTTGGATTATCATGTTTAGTGTTACGATTTTGCTACTGAAATAGGGAAGGCTGAGTGCAATTGTACCTGGAATCCATAGTCTGTATATAACATTGGCTGAGAAAGCAAATATACTGCTTGCAGTCTTCCTGTGCGTTTTGGGTTTTCGTGGCCAGGTTTTGATAGTAGGGGGCTATGGGGGTGGCTTCTGTGAGGAGCTTCCCTCATGTCAGATGGAGCCAATGCCAGCTGGCTCCAAAACAGACCCACTGGTGCCCCAGGCCAAGCCCATCAGCCATGAGGGTGGTGCCTCTGGGGTAACAGAGATAAGGAGGGGACAAAAACCCCTGCACAGCAGGAACTACAGAGAGGAGTGAGAATAGGCGAGAGCAACAACTGTGCACACACCAGGGACAGTGAAGAAGGAGGGAGAGGAGGTGGTCCAGGTGCTAGAGCAGAGATTGCCCTGCAGCCTGTGGTGAAGACCATGGTCCTGAAGGACGGCACCCTGTGGAAGGGACCCACCCCAGGGCAGGGGGAGAGCGTGAGGGATGAGCAGCAGAGACAATGTGTCATGAACTGACCGCAGCTCCCGTTCCCTTATTCCAATGCTGCTGGGGAGGACGTGGAGAAAATCATGAGTGAAATTAAGCCCAGGAAGAAGGAAAGGAAGCTGTTTTAAAGTTTGGTTTTGTTTCTCATTTTCTTACTGTGATTTGATTGGTAATAAACACAAATCTTATTTTCCCAAGTCGAATCTGTTTTGCCCATGGTGATTATTGCTGAGTGATCTTTCCCTGTCCTTACCTCATGAGCCTTTCCTTATATTTTCTCTCCACAGCCCAGCTGAGAAGGGGAGTGATAAAGCAGCTTTGGTGGGCAAGTAATGTCCAGCCAGGGACAACTGGTTGGTTTGTTTAGACTAACTTCATGTGTTTATTGCTGGTTGGCAAATTTGTAGGTGGTTGGCAGGAAATCTTGCACTCACCTAGCTTTGTTTTCCACTATTACCTGTTCTCTCTGCTTCCCTCTGTGCCAAGGGAAGAATCCTATGCCATTTGAATATATTAAAATATCTGTGTCTTTTATTCAGTCTTCAATTCACTGGACCTGTCATAGTTGTTCCTCCTGAGCCCAGGCTGGTGGAACATTCCTTGGTGCTGTTGTGGCACTTCCAGCTCAGTCAAGCTTGGCTGTGGGAGGAGAGCAGCTCTAGACTGGTCAGCAGCAGTTTGCCTGTCATCTTCATAAATAGCACAGCTGTCTTCTCATCTTGGTATAGCTGCTTAGGTTCTTGGTGGTTTTCTGTGTCACTCCTGAGCTAGGTCACAGCCACAGTCTTGTGAGGCAGGTTGGGACATTTCACTGACACTCGACAGCAGGACCATGGGAACATGGCTCCTTGAAGATTGTGGGGAGCTTTTCAGAGGAAGCCAAAGGGCTTCATCACACCAGGCATGCAGTGCTGTGTGGAACACTTCAGCAAACAATGCACATCTAGACATTGGAGTCAATTTTCCAGCATTTCTAGCTGCTGTATATGTTGGAACGAGTATACTTAGGGCACACGATTAACCTCAGCCTTAACCAAAATTTTGATTTATTGAAGAGATAAAGAATCGCAGGTTACAGTGCTGGATGGATTCTCAAGAGATCATTCAATACAAGCACTGGGACAGGTTCCAGTCTATGTATCAGCTGGGACTGTGTGTGTGCGATCTTCTGATGAAGGTCATTTTACAAACTCCCCTGCTCTGTTCTGGTCTTGATTAAAACATCAGCAGCTAAATTCACCCTTTTAAGCTATCCATGACCTTTCTTTTTCTTCCCCCATTGGCCATGAAGAACACTCATCTCCATTGACTTCAATGGCTTTTTACCTATTTCTGGAAAATTACACTTAAGCCTTCTTTTGCTTTTCCATTTCCTGTACCACACAAGTGGGTTTTCTCTAGCCTTCCCTGATAAGTTTTATTTTCTTTATTTGTTTTCTCTCTAAAATTGGTGTAACTTAGATGCATTATGAACATACTGTATTCTGTATGACTTCTAATCATGCCTAGAAATTAGTTCTTTTGGTTTTACTTTGTTTCTAGCAGTGAATAAAAATTCTTGCTCCCTTGTGACTATTCATGGATGTGTATAAAAAGAGCAGATGATTTCAAACAAATAAATACTGAACAAATTTACGACACCTAGGTGCTCCTCCTACAGCAGTCATCATCAGATTTGGGGACGTGTCAGGAAGAGGAGGGGATTACACCACATAAAGTGGGGCTGAGAGGCTGAAATGCTGCCTGCTGCAGGACCCAAGGTGCCTCGTCTGTAAAGTGTCAGGGAACTTTGACTGTCTGCCACACTATTGCCTGGACAAGGCAGCTTTAGTCAATTTATTTTCCATGTTTAAGACATCCTTTTCTTGCCAAGATGATAATTTTTGTCTCTTGGCAAGCAGTCTGGCAAAGACCATTAGAATTATATGTATAACCACAGAAGTTTTCTGGGTTTTCTGACAGAACTATGTGTTTGAGAAGTTTACAATATAAAAATAGGGAACGTTTTTACTGATGTTTTTACAAATTTTTAATAGGGTTTTGGGGAGGGTGGCAAAGGAGGAAGTAACTGAAATCTGTACTTCCCCTACATGTTTTAGCAGAGATTGGTGTGTGGAAAGTCTGGCATTTCGATTAAGGTGACACTGGCTGCGTGACCAGTAGAGGGAGCCCAGAATCACAAAATGTTGGAGATATTTTTGACTGGGGGAGTTTAGGGTGCAAAGTTTGATTTGATAATGTACAAGAATTTTGAAGGGATGCACTGAGTACTACCAGCTTATAGTGATTTTGGGAAAGTGAATTTATGAAACATTGAAATGCCTGATGTCTTCTAAATGATCAAGTTGAATTAGCAACCTTTATATTGGAAGGTTAATGAGTGTTTTGTTTTCTTTTCTTTCCTATGTTGCTGGTTGTTGTAACATCATAACATCACTTTTACAGAAAGTAAGTAACTTTTCATCTTTTAAAGCTTTTTGAAAGTGTGTGTGGGAGGTTAATACTGCTTATATAGGTATGTAGATGTAGATGTATATAAAATAAACATACAAGCAGAAAAAGACCCATCTAAAAGACATACTGCTACAGATTGTAACTTCTGTGTATGAATGACTTCTAGAATACCACAGTGGTTTAAAGCAGTCTCGCCCAAATGATGATAAATAGTGTGAAAGTTCTGCATCTGAAGACTGTAAATGGTAAACATATTTCTTGTGTGCAGACTATGGCAATAAAACTTGCAGCATATTGATTTAAAATGTATTATGGCTCTAAAAATTCACAGATATCGGGTTACAAAGTAGAATATTATTGTATCCAATTTCATTTAACTGAATCAAAGTTGAAATTACTTGGAGTGTTTTAAGAACGTGGGTCAAGCTGTGCCATTTTTGATATTCAGAAATACTCAGCCTTATATTTGCACGCCTTGACTGCTGTATTAATACATGCCAGGAGCTCTGAGCAGAAGGAACATGTCCTCAGGCTGTAGGAGAATTTAGACAGCATGCAATAAGTAGTACAGATCCCTTAGAAAGTGCTCTATGATTCAGACATCAGTCTGCATCATGGGATCTTTGATTGCTGGCTTTTTGAACCACAGTCCCGTGTGTTGTGATGGCACGTGTTGCAAGCGTTTCCAGAATCAGTTGTGTGTTACCTTTAGGATTTTTAATAGGGTGTTTTAAGGATGCCAGTGCTGACAGAAGAAGAGGCAAGTCATTGGTTGACGTGGGTCAAAGCAGCACTGACAAAGGACACCATGGAACTTCAGTTTAATCTGTTAGCTCAAAAAAAATCCCACCCCTCAGTGTTCCCAGATTATTTTCATTTGCAACTTAAGTGTGTTCTGTGTGTTTTGTTTTGTGCTCCTGATGGACACACCCAAATCCAGTTTTCAAGAAGGCTGGATATGGCCCTTTGATTGCATGCCATTAGGAGTTGCAGATATCTGTAAGAAACAAGTGTAGCGGTAGTTAAAGTGCTTCTTGGCTCAGTAGCCGATACGGGTTTCTTTCTAAGTCAGAGCAGTTTCCCTTGTCCAGTTGCCAGTTGTCTAGACTTTGAAGATTAAGATATCTGCTGTGAGCACAGTAGTGATCATGAGATGTTGCCAAATCCTCTATTTTGGGTTCATTCATCCTGTATCATTTTAATTGGTTAATGATGTCTAAGAATAAGTGTGGAGTCCAGAGTATCTCCATCAGAACAGGAGGAGAATACAAATTGTGCATACCTGCACACACAGTATTATTTCTTGTTGACATACCAAATTTGTGTTCTGCTGCAGAGTCAGCAAGTTCTTTCTGTCTTGCAGAGAAAGCCTTAATCGGTGATAATGTTTCACTAAAAAGATCCAAGTCTGAGAGAGTTGAAATTGCTTCACGTTACGTATGTTAACATATGGAAGAAATTACACAGCCATAACTGCTGTATTAAATGCTTTGTGTCTTTGCTTGTCAAGCGTTAATACAGTAAAGAAAATGTGTAAAGAGAAGGATCCTACATATTACAAAAGTGTTTAAGTAATCGTTAAACTCAATGAACTCTCTTAATGTCTTCTGTTCTACTGCTAGCAGTATCATTTAATTTCCAACATATTTTGGTTTGTATTTTGTTAAAGCATTATATCAAAACCAAATGTGGAACTAGTTTTATTTCCCAGGAAGTGAAAGAAACAACAAAAACTTGTCAGAATTTTCATATTGCGTGATCATGTTTAGAATACCCATAAAATAAATACCTAATGCATACCTGATACGTTTATCAACAAGCAGCATTTTTACCTGCAATTTTTTATTTTAGATGTAGTAATATGGCACATTAGGTGACCTGTAGTAAATAAATTATAATAGACAGGACTTCCTGGCCTGAGGGCACTTCATAGTTTAATTTTTACCGGAAGAGCAATTACCACACTATCGATCTTGACATTAAAATAATGATACATGTACAGTAAGGATGAATTTTGTTGTAACACGGAAATCAACAGAAAGCATAACCATATGAAATAGAACAATTTAAATCCAGTTTCACGTATTTAAAAAAAAAAAATCAGACATGCAATTTTCAACCAAGATTGGATGTTGTCTTATAATACCACAGAATAAAGAAGAGTAGTTTCGGATGAACTTTGAAGCCCTGTCCCTGGTTTATAGTTGAGTATATAATTAATCCTGAAATACTTTGCAACACACTTAATTTAATGCACAGGCATTGTTCCACTTAACCAAGTGGAATATATTTACGTGGCTGAAGATAAGCGTGCGTGCAGACTGGGGACCCCAGGGAAGAAGCACAGTTTCAGATTCAGTCCCTGAGTACACCGTGTAGAGTAGCCAGCAAATGGGGACAAAGATGTGATAGTGCATCTACAGATCCTGTATTTCAACTTTTAAATTAAAATTAAATAAAATAATTTATTACTGCCTTCTTTCCCATTATTTTTTAGATGAACTTTTCAGAATAGTATATATCTACCTAGGGTAGAAATACTTGCTTTCTTTTTTCTGATGTAAACATGTATATACTACAAAGATATCCCTGTCCAAATACTCATTTTTTTTCTTAATGTGTTGTGTTTCTTTTTAAATAGTCGTTTAACGTGCATTCCACAGTGGTATTAAAATTCTTATCTTGAGGAGGTCAGTCTCATAATCTCTAAAACAATTCTAATTAGAAAAGATAGTGCTTCATAAAAGGAACAAATGTGCTTCTATTTGTGTATAATAATGCATGCTGACCATGTTGAGCCAGAAGAAGGCTTTACTATATATCACTTTTAATTTTAAATGTGTTCTTTCTGGGCTCTTTATTATTCTTTTGTTGCCTTTCATCCTATGGGATGCAGCTGCCCTTGAACTTGGTTCTGTTTTGATCATTCATGTGCAGCAGCCACATTGTCTGTAACATTTTAAAAATGAGGCTTCATGGTGTTATTTATGAAGTAATTTCACATAAATATTTGGACTTTGGTTCTTTCAGAATGTG
>WAAE01022463.1:0-47329 GCA_013400495.1 Nicator chloris
TATGAATGTACCAAAATTTTAATAGCTATTTTTCTAAGAGGGTTGAAGGGTGTTAAAATGTACAGGGCAGAGGTGGCACTGAATCGGAAGATTGCCTTCCCTTTATTCAATACTATAAAGGTCTGAAAAAGAGAAAGAGAAGACATTTTATCAGTGTTTATTCACTATAGATTCTCATTTAAAAACTGCTGCAAGTAAGCAATCACCAAAATTGTAACTTTTTGAACAGTTAATACACAAAAAGCATGAGTAATTTTTCAAATAAAAATTACTTCCAGTACTTACCTGATGAATCTGACATATGAGAATGCAATTAATTCATTAATGTTTTTGTTTCATTTCTTCATTAAACAAACTCAGTAAAGTAATATTCCTTTTCATGTGTTTCTTGTAAATAAAGATGCATAAATTATTAACTGAAATTATCATTTCATTTATGTTTTTCCCCAGAAAATTCACCCTGTTTGAAATAGCACAAGCAGGGTGTGGTTGTGCATTCCCTCCCACTCCTTTCCAACCTACCTGTGGACTTTATTGATGTATTAGTCTTACTAACTAGAAATCCTTCTGGAAATTGATTTAATAGATTATCCACTTGTTTAATTTGGGGGGTTTTGTGCTAAGGAGTGAGGGAAATAGCAGTAACATATACAGCCATATTTATGTAGGTCTCTGAGGACTGGACATCTGAATATACCTTACTGGAGGAGAGCAACAGACAATCTCAAATGATCCTCCTGCACAATTGTGGTTTCCAGGTGTGAAACTTTCCCAGAAAATACATACTTTTAAAATTTAACTTTTAATATCTATGGAGTTAATCAAATTTAGAGAAACTTGCAGGCATGGAAGCCTTATTTCAGAGAATTGTAGAAGACTCTGTAGGTTCAATATCTCAAATAAATCCATGAGCCAAAGATAAACAGTATGAGAGCAAACCCTGCAAACTGCTTTGCTTCCACTGCAGACCACGATGGCTGCACCTGCCCTAACACTGCAGCACAGAAAATGTGGGCTGTCGGGTTCTTTGGTGTCACTAAGGTGCTCTTCAACTGCAAGATCAATCAGAAAAGACTGAAAAACAGTGCGAAAGGAAGAAAGGTTCAGTAACTCAGAAGAAATCTGAATCCAGTGGAAGGGAGGATGCAAAGATAAATTCAAATGAAAGGGAAATCTATAAAATTGCTTTTTTTCTTTTTTGTTTTTCCACTGTCAGAGTTTCATACTTTGCACATAAGCTATGAGAAAGCCTCCCTGATTTTTGTTAAGTTGCTGATGAAATGAGCTGTAAACTAGAATTCCAGTGGAAGCATGGGAAAGGGTGTGTTGGTTTCATCTGGTGTCCATGCCATCAAGTATCACTTTAAGACTGTAAGCAGTGAACTACATGACTATTTCCAGGAAGGCTGGTAGACAGGGAAAATATGCCAAGGAGGTTCAAGAAGGACAATGCCTCAGTCTTTCTGAGATTTGGAAAGTTGAGAATGTATGGACCATGAAGTATAGATATGAATGTCTAGAAGCACACAGGACATGGAGACAGATGTGGAGATGGGAGTTACTGAAGGCAGAGAAGCAAGGATTAAACCGTGAGGAAAAGCTGCTCCAGTCCCAGAGGCTTCTTCCCTGAGCTGTCCCTCTGTCACAGCTCTACACAGAATACCTTCTCCTACAAAGCAAACCCCTTAGGAGTAAGAGACACTACCAGGCAGACTTTACACTGTCTTGAGTACAAACTCAAGATGTGTAGGAATGTATAAGATATGTATATGATTTCCCACTTCTGCACAGAAATGGAGAAACTGCATGTGAAGCAGCTTCTGAGGACAGCCTGAGCTAATGTTTCCAAATTACACATCCAGTTCAGGCCTGCAGATGACCTGACCTTACATGGAGCTTTCATTTCAACTACTGAAGCAACCAACCAGAAGAGCGACTTTTTGGCACAGTGTTTAAAGCCTCACACCCCAAGGAGGAAGGTGAATTTCCTCTGCCAGGTCTGTCCCCAGCCCCCAGGACTCACATCTCAGACGCCTCCAACTCATGCTCTTTTTTGTAGTTATGAGGTAGTTGACAAAATGCATTAAAAATCACACTTCCTACTAACTCTGTATCTAAGACTACTGCACCTTCATTTAGTCAACCTACATTTTTTAAAACATCTTTGAACACAAGCATATTAAACATACATCTATTTTCATACGCCTTATGGAAAATAACAGCATGCTGGCGCAGTTCCAGTTTCAGTTGGAAGCTGCTGCTATTTTAGCTGTTCTACTTTCTGCTGCCCTGCATAAGCAGAACCAAGACATAAATTCCCTACCTCAGTTTTAATTTTTCACTCAAAGCATCTTTGTGACTTGAGCTTTCAGAATGACTTTGTTGGTCCTCTATCTTCTAGCCTTAAATATGAATTAAAACTGTACCTTATTCCTGAAGGAGAATTTCATTAAAAAGCACAGTAAGAGCTGATATGCAAGCCCTATGTAAGCTCCCTGCTATGCCTGCTATATCTCACTCCACTCTCAACCCAGATGCAAGCCAATATGTAGGCAGTGTGGATGAACATGAAGTATTGTACCCAAAGCTGTCAGGACAAAGTAACATACACTAAGAAAAGCTAGATAAATTCTAAAGAAATTGTAAGATTAATGCTTATATATGAAGGATTATGCATAAATTTCAGGCCTTATGTTTTATTCATTTTTATAAAGGCACAAAACCAACTCACACTCAAGTATTTGAGTGAGAATGGAAATTCAGAGTTCCCTGAAAGGAAGTCCCTGATTTGCTCCTTTTGCATCTGTAACCTAAAACCCAATCCATCTTCTGCCATAGTTGAAATAAAGCCAGAAACTGAATTCTTAGCAGGGCAAAGGAGGAGGATGAATGTTTTGAGAAGATGTAGCTAAGAGAGAAGAGTCAACTGAATAAAGATAAGGTCTCTGAGAACCTCTTGGGATAAAGAGTTCCCAAAACCTTATTTCTCTGCTCCTACCTCCTAGTTAGCTTTAAATGTAGTTTCTGGAAGGCTAGGTTTAGTGCGCTGTGTGCTACTCCATTGCATTTCCACCTTCTGAAAGACAGGAGCAAATACGACATTGAGCTGGGTCCTCAGCTTCTCTGGAAGAGCTCTCGCAGCAGCCAGAACAGGAGACTCATGGCACATGAGACCTTTCCATATCTTGGGTTTGTGGTTATCTTTTGAAACAATGTTTTCTAACAAGGCCTTAACTTTTTTGCTTTGCTAGAACTTTTCACTTAAAAATTATTGCACAATTATGAAAATATCAAAAATCACTAGGGCATTCACCTTTGCTGGTGTAATAAATTGAAGCAATTTTACAGAATCTTTTTGGGTTTTTTGCAACCCAAGACACATTTGGGAAACTCAGGAGTTAATGGTTTGATCAGATTAGTGACTGACATCATCAAATGCCAGGAGAAAAGGAGGCATCTTTGCTGATAGACATCATTGAGATCCTTCTGGCAAGAGGCAGGGCATAGAGGGGCAATAAACAATGTTATATCTCTATCACAGCAGGACGAAAGTGAAGGTTTTACCCACTTAGTTCCACTTATCCTCTCCCTCCTCTTTAATGTAGCAGCTTAGGTTCAGAGGAAAAGAGCCGGCCCTTAAAGTATGAAACCAAGTGGACCAGATTTTGATTCCTGCCCCCAGGATCTTAGAGGATTCCAGCTGATTTTTCTCTATAGACAATGAAGTGAACATCACTGATCCTTTGTGATGGCAGCTCGAGCATGAACAGGCAGGCAGTATTATAGTGGGAACACACAGATTTGCACTTACGCAGAAGCGGAACACAAAAATGAGTGAACTTCCCATTCACTTGTAATCAATTTTGGATTAAAAAAGAAAAAATAGCATTGCAACGCTTTAGGATGCTAAACTTCAAAGTTCCAAAGACCAGAATTATTGGCCACCACAGTCAGCAGCATTTCATAAGTATAGGAGAAATGTAAGTATAGGAGAACATTATTCTATTCTTTTACAATAAAATAATTATGTTTCAAGGGTACAGTTGCTATCTGTGATACAATGTAAATCAAAAATACTATCAACTGTGTAAACCTCCTATAATGGGCTATCCTACTGCCAAACAGCAGTTGTTAATATTTTCCTTTTCCTTTCAGCTTCAGATCATTATTGAGTATGGATATGTTCTCTTTGGTGGAAGGTTTTGCATAGAAGCACACTTACAAAACCATAATACTATTATACCTGTTTGGTTTTGCTTCTCTTAAAAGATTTTTTATTTTAACTTTTCATCTCAGACCTACCTTAGGCATAAATTAGGGCTCTCAAACTAGCTCAAAATATGTATTTATCTCTGTCTTAGTCTCTATTAAACTGCATCAAATCATGGCAATCACAAACCTTTTGCTTAGAAAAAGTAGTCCCAAGGATGGAACATAAAACATTCCAGATGCCATCTAAACATTCACTGCATGAAAAATACAGTGAGCTTGATCAATCTTGGTAGAAAGAATAGGGGAAAAAAAAAAAAGGCAAGAGAGATGCAATATTTGCATATAAGGCAAATGATGGATGACATAATTCATGACCCAAACTTGTAATAATAAAAAAATTCCTAAAATTCCTATACATCTTTTCCAAAGAAACACAGTGACCAGTGCTGTGAGCAACCATTCCTAACACCTATTAGAAAGTTTGGAAGCCAAACTTTCTGGTAGTGTCTGTGAACAAACCAGCTTAGTTTATGCAGAAATCTTAATAGAGTTCTGAAGAAAAAGTGGCATCTGGTAATCCTGCACACTTGCCCTAACCCTTTCTTGCGAGTAAGTATTTTCCTTCATTCTGGTGTTTTTCATTAGATCCATGACATTTCAGATAGATGCTTCACCAGGGAGAAACATAACATCTCTAATGAGTGTGCAGCAGTTGTCACACTGTCATACTGGAGAGGGTTTTAGATGGATTTCTCGGCTTTACAAGGTGGAATTCAGAGAGGGGTAAAGAAGAAGCTAAAATGTTAAACATTACAGAGATAAATATGCTGAGCATTCCTATGTGTCTTCCTAGAGATGTTCACTTCTGCTTTAAGCTTTTCTCAAATTATTTCTCCTTCTGAGACTTGCAGGAGCATCATCTGCTGCCAATATTTTCAAAATACAAGTGAAACGACATCATTTCCAGAATTTACATACAGCTAGATAATAAAATCTAGAAATTAGATATTTAAAAGTAAAATTACAGGTGAAAAATGGAAACAGATGTTGATTTTCTGTTAGGAAAATATATGCCTCTTACTGAAGGAAGAAAAATCAGAGAGAATTCAAGCATTTGAGAAATTTTGCCTTGTTTTAGACTGACAGGGCTGTTTCTATTTCCGTCCTGTGGAAGATTAAAGCACGTGCATAGAGAGAATATGCAGATTTCAGCAGAAAGAAGAGAATCCCAGAGGGTATGTGTTTGGACCATACATATTTAGGGTGCAAATAAAAAGATTCTTCCTTTTAAGTAGTACAGAAACTTGACTAAATATGTTCAGCTGGTCTCTCTCCATTCCTTGCAACTCTATCACCAGACCTGGCTGATTTAGTAAGTTTTCAGCAGCAATTGTTAAGGGACTGAAAGGGTCTTCAATTGCCAAGGGCTTGAGAGGCAAATCTGTCATAGGTCATACCTATCATGTATCTGTTTGCACTGCCAGACATGTAAGACAGACTGATTTGGCTATAAAGGTCCAGGAGGAGCTGTGGGCAGGTAGGGATAAAATTATATGGAATACTGTATCATAAAGAGACACAATTAGTACAGAACTCCACAAGGCCTGCTTTTATAGAAACACATCTTTTATCTTTGTAAAAGTAGAACTGTGATTTAAAGATAAATCTTCATATGCTGTGAATGGCAGATAAAGGCTCTTTCAGAGGCACCCGATAATAGAGATAAAAATATTGTTCTTTCACACAATATTTTCTCTCTTGTCAAAATAGGACTCATAAATCACATTAAATTTAGCAAGCTGAGACACTTAGAACACAGTAGTTTGTGAAAGTCAAAATAACTCCTATCTTAATATTGACAGTTTTTACAATCATAGAATTCTGTAATTAAAGTATCACGCAATCTAGCCATAGATGTAAAGCATGAACTTTTTCTGCTGCTTATAGGCTGTGCAGCAGAATCATTCTGAAAGGATTCCAGGCCTGTCCAAGGCCAGTTTCACTGAAACTTTGAAATCAGTTTTAAACTCTTTTTGTTACATTTACTGCTTATCTGTTTGTTTCCACATATTGATTCCACAAATTTCCTAAACATTTGCTATCAAAGCAGATTTCTGTGAACAAAATGTTCTATGCATTGGTTCATGCTGTCAGTTTTAAATCTGAAGAACCCTAGAGAATTTTGGTGTAGTCAGTATGAACTTAGGTTTGTTTTTAAGAAGCTCACAAATATATATGTATTACATTTCCACATGTTTGTATAGGTATTACATATTGCTCATAATCAAAGATCACATATTATGCTTCAGGTTTCTTATAAATATTCCTTTGATATAAAGTCAGTTATATCAAAGAAATAAATTTTGAGGTAAATTAAAAGAAAAAGGTGAAAATCTAGTGAGCATTAAGCCAAAGGGGTTCTGGCTGCAAACTAAAATACTGGAGTAAAAAGCTGTATGATCCACTCCAAGAAAATGAAACAAGCATGATAACGCACTCCAAACACTGGCATATGAACAGGATTGATATTAGACTCACTTTTTTATTGATGTAATATGGGTCCATGTCTTCCAAGGGCTCGGACACCATTCCTGGAGGTATGTCACCGTATATAAAGGGGAGTGTTTTTCCTGCCTCCAAATCGCTGTTTGGTTTTGGCCCATTTTCATCATCATCTTTACGATCTTGTTTAGGATTCTTAGCTTTTTCTGCAGCAATGCGTTGTTCAATAGCTGCAAGAGACTCTCTAGTGAAGTATTGGAAGCTGTCTGGTCCTGGTGGTACAAGCACTGACTGCTCCATCTTTTCATCCTGAACATTTTAATTACCATTTACTCTTCTGCATAGGAAAATACTAAAAGAAAGAAGAAAATAAAATTCAAATAAACATGTTGAAATCACCAAGTAAGAAAGATGTAGCAGTTATTTTCAAGTGCAACTGTTTTTGCTATGTTGAATTGTTAAAATTCACCGTTTGAAAATTATGTCAAGAAAGACAAAGTAAGCAGTTTAGTTGGAGATTTGAGATTTTGTGTTGATTTTGATTTTGGCACACTTGTGTTGTTCTTACACTAGTTATTGAAACTGTAAAAATTTCTCTGCTTCAGGACTATGATAGTCTTTTACTCCAAATAAGGAAAAGTATGATAGTTAAGAATAATCAAATACATTCTTTCCTCATAACTCTAGTTATATTATAATCACATTCCTCTGGAATCAATCAGGATTACACTGGTAACTATAAATAGAACAGTTCAACAGAGCTAACAGAAAATTTCACTGAGATCAGCAAAACTATCAGGAAAACAAGCACTGTAAAATCAGAATTTCTGTTTTAAAAAAATCAAATCTGTATATTATGAAGTATTAAAGTAATGATTCCCAGTAAATTTTTGTATGGGAAATTATTTTAGATAAGAAGAAGAGCAATTGCCTAGTATTATTTGTTTAACTGTTATTGTGTGTCTGGTTCTTTATAAAATAGCTGTAACTGCAAAATTCTGGACATATTCTAGTATATTTATTTATATATTGCAATTGCAAAAATAAACCTGTTGGGAAGAAGAAAAAAAAAGAGAAAAAAAAAAGTCCTGTTAAGACTACAGATTTGGCATCTTCCATGCTGCTGAATGAATTTCTGATGACACCAGACATACAGCTGAAATGTATACTTGGGCACACAATGGTGCATATCTCTCTCATGTTTGACTGTAAAGAGATAAATGCAGTCTCCACCCACTGCAGAGATCCTTATGAAATGATCAGTCAGCCTTTCAAGAGACTCAAGGGTCAAGGCAGGTCAGCAGTCCTTGAAACAAGCTACAGATAGGGAATGAAAGAGAAGTAGGAACACAAGAGATGGTTGGGGGAAAACACATGAAAACAAATTTAAAAATGACAAACAACCCCAGCAGTTGTAGAAAGATCCTGGAGATTAGGAAGGAAAATGGCTCAAGGGGAGATTGTAAATGACTGAAGAATTAAGGGAGAAAATGAAGAATGCAAAAAAGATAAAAAATAGGAACTCTGGAGAATTAGCAATATAAAAATGACATGAAAACAAGAAAAATAAAGCACGTGGAAGAACAGATTTCTGGGAAGGAGCAGAAAGGAAAAAAATAAAGATAGGACTTACTTTCTGCTAAGTAAAAGTCAAATGGAGAATAAGAAATCAGATTACTAATAAAGGGAGAAGAAAGAAAAAATAAAGCTGGGAAATAAAGAAGAAGGTCACCAAATCATATTAAGTAATACACCCTAAATTCTCTTGATCAGTAGTGCCAGGGTGAGCACAACATCTTAACCACATATATGTAGTGAGTAGTAGAATATACTGTATAAAACAAGAGGGATGAAAGTGCTTATGGTCTCCACAAACTCAAATATCTTGATTTCTAAAAAAAGTTAAACCTCCCCCCTATTTCACACAGGTGTATAAGACCATCACCCACAATTGGAGGAATAACTTTCAAACAATCAAGGTGCAAGTTTCTCACTGTAAAAAAATTAAAGTGAGCTGATCTCACACCAAATACAAAGTATTCACCCATGTTGACATTCATGCCAAAACCAGTTCTGTACAGCTTCCCTTCTGTCCAAGGAAAAAGGACTGCCTCCTTTGGTGGGAGGGGGGAGGATATAAGAAGATGTACCTCAGCCAAAAGAGATTTAAAATCTTGCCTTTCTCCACATAGAGAATATCCTCTAGACAGTCCTCAGCTCCCTATGTCATGGTTCTGTTTACTTCTGTGAATTGCCACTTCAGTCACTTAAGTATTGAAGTTTTAAACTCACTATTTGTACACTCTGATACTGTCTCAATGTTGAACAACACCTCGTGGGTACTGGGAGAGAAAACTGTCAGCCACATCACTGAATTTTCTGATCTCAAACTGATTCCCATGAGTGGCACCACAATTTGGAAGACAGATCTTGTACTAAGCTGTTACCCAAATGTTATGGCATAAAAAGCTGTAGGTGGATACTACTTGCTCCGTGGGCTTCAGGTAGATACAGAGACTCAAGAGAGACAATCAAGCCCTCTTCTCTGCTCAACTTATTTGGCAAAAGAAGGGACTAAGACCTCCTCTCCTCTCCTCTCCTCTCCTCTCCTCTCCTCTCCTCTCCTCTCCTCTCCTCTCCTCTCCTCTCCTCTCCTCTCCTCTCCTCTCCTCTCCNCTCTCCTCTCCTCCGTTGACAAATGAGTCTACATAGACATGTCTGCCTTTCCCTCTCCTCCTTCCCCTCGTGAGACCCAGGAGAGTCCTTTCCCCTTTGCCATTTTTCCTTTGAAACCGTCATTCATTGTCCAAAGGCACCAGTGCAAACAGCAGCCCGTGTCCCCTGCCACAGCAGCCCGCGAGGGCACACGGCGCCAAACGCGTCCTGGCGCAGCGGGAGGGAGGGGCTGGACAGCAGCAAGGGCGATCTCACGTGTTGGAAGGGAACGGACAGCCAGTGAGCAGTCAGCAAAGATGAGGTCTGAAACCATAAGGTGCTGTGTCAGGATCACCTTTTAGCTCAGTGAATGTCCCCACCTGGCATGCAGGACAAGGATTACCTCAGGATTTGCCTGCAGGTGCACAGAAACATTTGATTCAGCTACCATGTTTATATACCAAGTTTAAAACCAGCAAACGCTGTGAGCTTTTTTAATAATATGTATATTTCTTTATATAGAAAGGAACTCCACATTATTTTTCTATAATTAATGCTAGAATGTTCTCTGGTCTGTCAAATGTACATGGAGCTAGCTAGCTACACCTTTAGATGTAACTCAATCTAAGTAGGCTGTACTTAACAAAATCTTTCAGAAGGCTTTATGAAGATTACCTACTTTTTATCCTCTACTTAACAGATTAGAGGATGATATTCCAGATACATTTTCCCCTTCTTCATACATTTCAATGATTGTAAGTCTTCAGAATTGCAAATAGAAATATTCTATAAATTTAAAAGTCAATACTAAATACATAAAGAATTTACTACAGTCTTAATCCCAAAACACTTTCATCTCTCATATGGCAGTGCTTAACTAATAGATTTGTATTTCCTTTACTATAGTCAATGGATTTATTCTCTGTGATGGGGATAGATAAAAATTGATACCAGACCAATTATGCAACTGATATCCTTCTGATTTCCACCAAGTGACTTATTAAATATGAATTGAATAACTACAGATTGCTTACATGATCCAAATGGGCTTTTTTTCCCTTTTTTTTCTTTAGCATAGTAGAAGTAATTCAACATGGAAAAGAATATAATAATACCTAAAATATTAATTTCTTACTAAGTTCTTTCCTACTCTCCTATAGGGAATGAGATTTTTCCTTCAACATTTCCATGTATGAGTGCCCTTCTTATGAGCAGTGCAAAACATTTCAAATTTTGGAAAATAAGGTACTCAGAACATTTGAGAATAGAATCATTATTTCTTCTGATATTTCCCAGGCAAAATATATTCACATATACTTTGTAGTATACATTGCTGTAAGCCAGATAACTGCAGAGCACCCGCGGCACACTCAGTGCACAGGGATCAGACCATCTGCACGCCACAAGCACAGTATGGCAGGAGTTGTTCAGCTGCAGGTGTGTAAGTGCAAAAAGCACAGCTGATCTGCCCATGTGTAGAAGTCTGAGGCAGCCAGAACTACACTGGGTTAGCTCTGAAACCAGAGATATACACATACATACAAACACTGCCCTCCTGGATGTGAGCTACTGCACACATTGTGTAATTCTAGATCTACGCATTCTTTGAGAATAACTAAACTATCAAATACCCATAGAGCATTGGCGTGTTTTTATAGTCTTCAGTTTTCACCTAAATAATCTTTCTAGGCAAACTAAAGGAAACATTGGAAATAGATGAAGAGATAGTGCCTTGTCAAACAGTGATATCATATCAGTTACACACTGGTCCTAGAAAAAGTCAATTAGACAAATACATAACTCTCTGAAATAGAGACAAGCCTGAACAAGATTGTTTCCTAATCTGATATCATCCAGTACTGTCAACTTGCATATCCTTCATACCTTCTTAACAAGAGTTTCTAGTGAGTTTGGTCAGGAGGACCTTAGCATACATGTAGAACTACAGTGCTGCAAATACTTAAATTTTAACAAGTGAATTTCTTTATATTATCCATACACTTAAATCTGAAAATGAAACATGCTTTGATGTTTGACCTTCTGGTATAACAGCCATGAATTAAAATTTAACTGCTGCAAAATAAAGAGAAATTAATGAATCTACATGTAAACTCACAGAGACCAGATCTCTATGTTATAATAATTTGCATAATTTATTGGCACAGTTTCTCATTACTTTTAATTTATCAGTGAGTCATTATGATTCTTGTCTTCAGCATACAGAACAATTTACCTTCTTCAAATTGTGGATCTGCGGGAGGAGAGGAAGAAAGTTGTGGGAAGCCACTACAGTTTTGTATGTGTCTGTCCTGTCTGTCCCAATTATAGGATTACTGCAGGTAGCAAAGGTAGGTAGAATATCCAAAGCAACAAGATTGGCAGAAGGACAGGAATCAGATTGGAATATTGGAACCATACAACCTTTTATGACTCCCTGTAGCTCACATATAAAATTAAATTTAATTCTCCTGGACAGCTTTATAAGGGAAACATGCATATTACCAGACTGATAATAGGATTCTCCCATATCTTTTTTTATCATCTTCTTGATGTTCCCTCTCAGCCTGGATAAAGCAGATTTGGCACAAGGGCTTGCTTGCATTACATCACTTAGACTTGGATAACTGCATTTATTTAATGCATATTAATTTTAAATAAAGGGTAGGTACTGTAATACTGCAGAGATCAGAATAGAGTACACAGATATGCACTGAGGTATAAATAAATTATCTGGAATATTGGAAGCAATCAAACAGTAATACCAGTTTAAGCGAAAGTTTATGCTTTGCAGCTGGATATTTCCATTGCTTAACCTGACACACAGAAAGGGTCACTGAAGGGGAGTGATGAGAGGAGAGGATGACTATTTAATTTGCCACAGAGTTGCAAACAGCCATGAGGTAGCTGTGTGATCCAGGAAGGCAGTTCAGTGCTCAGTCTGGGCTGCCCAACAGCCAGAAAGCAGAATCAACAGGGACAGGAAATGCAGCTTGTGTCTCTGATATCCACACTGTCGTACAATTGCTTAGCTTACATTGCATAAGTATTTACGTTAAATTCCCTCCTCAGCTCCAGGGACTTCAAAGCCACACTTTCCATCAGTCAGCAAGACTCTTACATGACCCCAGCCAACAGACCATCTGATTTCTCTTTACAGTGCTCCACCATCACTGTGCAGGAATGAAATAAAGGTTAATGGGATAGAAAGTACGTCTGTAAGAAAACATGAACTTGGCATCTTAAAGGTAAGCTTTCATTTGGGAAGGCAGTCCTGGCTTCTGGGTCCTGCTCCTAGAGCTATTTCTCTATTATACCTAGTAAATTCACTTGAGAAAAGTGAGTTGAAAATCACCAGAGGTACATCAGCTGAGCAGAAAAAATGTAGCATTCACTATGGAAAAAGAGGGTTTAGTTCTAGTGTTCACTCACAACTAATTTCTTTAACTCAGGAAGAAAACACAAGCATAGGTTTTGAAAAATAAAGCAAAGTAAAATAAGCCAGCCTTCCCCAACAAGATAACTGGTCTGCAAAACCCCAGTGCTGGTAAAATCAGGATGCTCCCTGTGAGCTGTTTGCTGCAAACTTTTCTCCCACTAACACCTAGATTTTTTGTCCTGTCCTTGTGTCTTGTTTAGAGGAAATTAGAAAATCATGTGATGTAGACACAATATATTATCCATCCCTATTAGTTACATATATCTATGCATTCTTGAAATTGCTATTCTTAGTATATTTTTAAATTCAACTAATATATCTCTAAACAAAAATATAGGTACCAGGCTTTGCTTTAGATTAAAAAGAAATAACTTGCTTCAGCTTACTGCTTTGCTAGTCTAATTCCAAGTCTAATTAACTGCAAACAAGTCTTTTCTATTGTAGAAAGCTGAAAAAACCAAAATTAGTTATACTATTAGTTATGGTATATTTAGAAAGAAAGAAAATATTTTAATGGGACAAGTCACAATGCAGCTGCATTAGTACTCCATCTGAGCAAATGCACTTAATAGCTTAGAACTACTGGACTGCTACCAAGCTGAATGGATTCCCTGCTTACTCTGTTCCTGCAGCATATCTTGTGCAGCAAATTACTGCAGTACAGAGAAGCAATCTTTCTGCTTTCGTTCATTTGATCAGAGCACTGATCCCTTTTACTGGCAGTCTATATTACTAACTCAAGTTTAATTTTGTTAAACATCTGTTTCTTAAACATCTGTTTATATTTACCTTAGCAAACATAATAGTACCTTTTTTCAGTTAAAGAAACAAACAAAGCCATGTAGGCTATGCAGTGTACATTACATAATGCTACTGATTCATTTTACACTATGGTAAAATTGAATTTAAGAAAAGATTTAAGTTCTGGTCTTGGCATATTACCATGCTTGGGAAAGAAATAAAAGTTGATGGAAAACAGATTGCTCCATACCCTGGAATGATGCAAAATTTGCAGGGCTAACAAACCCAAAGACATTGCCATACTCAAATTAGTGGGTTGCCTGACCCCATTAACAGCATTCAGGTACTTGCTATCTCATATGGTTAGTGGAAAGGCCAGAAGCCTGAAAAACATAATGACAAAATTATTTACTTTCTAACAAATTTAGCAAGCACAGATTTCATTCTTGAGGTTTTCCTGGGTCAAGGAAGCAGATGCAGGAACAACAGGAATGTGTTTAACACACAAGACAACAGGGAAAAAAAATCAATCATAATTAAGGAAACAAAGAGTTTCTGGTTTTCATGCATAGTGGTGGGGCTACTGTGAAGTAATAAACTCTCCAAATGGTAGAAACTTGTACTTTTTATACCGCACAGAAGTCCAGACACCATATGAAAGCAACTTTTGAAAGTTTATCCTCTTGCTTTTACACCCTGTGCACTCCAGGCGTGCGGCAGGGCCTGCCTGTGCGCGGTGCAGAGAGGAGGCTCAGCAGCCCCACCCCCCGTGCCAGGAGCTGGGAATCATCTGCTACCTTACTGCAGTGCGCTGGTGCCTTGGGAAGGCTGACCTGAAACACAGACTGGACAGAGCTAGAGAAAAAGTAGGTATTTATGGAAAGGCCTCCAGGATACACTTTGGGCAGGACGAGAGCCTGACCAGGGCCACACCCACGGTGGTCTTAGAATGGTCACAAAAATGGCTGCCCGGTCATGAGGTCATACATTTTTATGTTTTGGTCCATTTGCATATTGAGGTCCAAGTGTCCTATTACACCTTCAGGTTGTGAGTGCCCATCCTTCTTGTTCCTCCCTTTGGTCCACCGTTGTTTATGCTTTTGGGCCTGCAAGTTGTCCTTGGTCTTCAACGGGAAAAGATTTGTTTTGTCTACCTGCTCTGTGAAGAGAGCTCACTAGCACTTAATATGAGGCTCAGAACTACACCCCTAGGCAGCACAGAATCTGAAAAACATGAAAGCTAAAACTTAAGGCATCAGCAGCACCCAAAGGGAGCAGCCATCTCACAGATTGTTGATAGATGCTAAAACCACAAACTCTGCAGCCTAAGAAGCACTATTGCCATGGCATGACTTTGGGACGGTCCTATGGCCTCAATCCCCCTCTGCAGCCCTCAGCCTGTCTCAGGTTTTACAAGATGCAGCAAATACATGGGCTACACGTGAATTAAGTGTTTTCCAAATTAATTGGTATGCTATATGCTAATGGCATGCAGCAGGTAACACAAGTCTGTAAACACACGACATTTGCATTTCTGTTTATGTGGGTAAGGCTCTGCTCCTTGGTCATTGGCATCTTCTGATCCTGCTAAGGAAACTCCTCTGCAGTTCTCCCCTCATGTCCCTCTGCATTTTGTGATTCTGAACACACAAACCACTTTTAGCAACAATCAGAGGATTCTGGTATTTCTTAGTAAGTTTCTTTGTAAATTTATCTTAGTAAATTTCTTTGAACCTAATAATTACCTAATAATATGTGAGAAATAGCTTATCACCAGAATGGCAGTTTCCCTTTACAGCAGCTTCATCAGTATCTGTTCTTACAGATACAATTTTAGTTAATTTCAAAAACTATTTAATATATTTTCATATAGTTCTCAAAATAAAAATAAAATTTTAAAAAGTCACATCACTGCTGTAAAGAAACTTCTTCCAAAACGCAGACTTGGTAAAAAATAGACAAGTAAATAACTCTCACCTATATCCTGATAAGGTTTGAACTGATTTTAACAAACTTTGAATTAACAATGATAGTCCAATGTAATTTTTGCAAGTTTTCATTCAGTGGACACTCATGAGGCCATGATGTCCCAGTCTTGTGTCCAGGCATGTCTACACATGATGTGGCCTAGGGACATGACAGTGCTCAAGCCCTGGAACTTGGTGCCCTAGAGGTAGTAGAGTTGCAGAGTTCATTTACTCTATTCAATATTAGATATTTAGCTTGTTTTAAGATCTCAAAAGCTCCTACATGGCACTCAGTACTTCCAGTTGCATAAAGGGAAAAACAATCCCAAAAATTCCTAGAAAAAACAAAATAGTTCTTGCTATTAAATGGTTAACTACAACCAGCAGCAGCAACATCTGCTCCCTCTGCCCCATCCTTTGAGCATTGTGTTATTGGAAAAAGCTTCAGATTTGCAAAGAAAGGCAGGGCCTGGGAATTAGTATTTCTGCAGAAGCAGCAGTTTGAGAGCCATTGAGTTAAGACTGTTAGTCACAATTACTTTCAATTAAAAGCAAAGATTTCAAGGTTTTTTTGTCTTTTGAGGTGCTGGTGATTTTCCAGTAATTTACTATTTTATGGTCTAAGAGTACAGAAAACGTTCAGAATGTTGGTTTTTGACGGAAGCATAAAAATATAATAAATAATCCAGTCAAAAGCCAAGAGCAATAAAATTATGGACTAAGAAATCTAGTGCTATTGGAACTTTGGAAATTTTTTAAATCCTATGATTGGTCAAGAGAAATAATTAAAGAAATATGTTTCGTTAAAATAAATAAGAATACATTATGTGCAGGGACCTCAAAGGTTTAGCAGCCCTGAACACCTGAAAATGAATGAACTTAATGCTATAAAGCGTACTGAGAAAACAGACAAGATGTAAAACCAAGATAATATCACAAGATATCATCTCTTATTCAAAACCATTAATTAGAAATATCTGAAATATTGATATATACTTATTAAAAGCATAAAAGACAACAAATTTTGAAACAAAACATCCAGTCATTCAAATTCTGAGCCTGTCTGGTAGTTTTCTGAAGACCAGGTAAGCTGCTAAAAGCAGGCAACATTTACTTTATCAAATACAGTATTAAGCTATGTGGTTAAACATGGAATTGTAGTGCACATTTAGGGATTATTTTGCAAAGAACCTATTCTCAAATATAGGTACAGGAATATAAAAAAGGAAAGAGGTTTGAGATCTGCAGTTTTAATAAATATCACTCAGTGCACATCAAATGTACACGAGCTCCATTAATGAAGCTAATGAAGCAATAAAGTATTTAATAAAGTTTTCTATTTTGTATTCCACCTTGAATTCAAACTGAGAGATTACAAGGGCGGGATAATGTGAATCTGTTCATGTGGCTCCACCTGTAAGATGAGAACTCTGATAGGAGAGTCAACATGCTAAACTGAAGACCACAGCAAATAATTTCAACAAATAAGATCTCTTTCAGTCTCAAACTTTCTGATTGAAAAATACCAGATTTCCCATTTCGTAGGATTTGTGATTGAAGTATTTTCAGCTATTCTCATTCAAACCCACACTTTTGTCTTTTCATTAATTGAAAATACTCCTGCATTTGTGATTGAAACTGTTTATTGCTGGTCTAAACCGTCATTTTTAATGTTGTATTAGAGATTAAAGTGGTTTGGAATTTTTTTTCTAATTAATAAATTTTAGTTTATAATAGTGAGTTGTAATGCCTTCTGATATTTTGGCATCAGGTGTCCAGAGCAATATTTTAAATAGCTTAAAGATAAATTATAAATTAGTAATAGTTGTCCCAGAACTGTTTACTCCACTAATAGCAGACCAGTGTCAAAGTTAGTTCCAGCCCTACTAGATGAGAGAAAGCTTCAGCCACTCAACCTCCCAGAGTCAGGTATTGATTTACAATACACCCAGCTGAGAAAAATCAGGAGAGGCATTCCTCAGCATGTCATGTTTCTTGTCTGATCAATGCATCTGAAGACAGGGCACCATTTCCTACCACACTGAGAGCTGAACAATGTTTCTGCAGGTATTGTATTTACAATCTAGAAGCATTTGTATAAATAAGCTTTCCGTGAGAAACCAAAGTAGGAAACTTTCTTTTTTAAAAACTATTTCTCAATGCACTTGAGCACAACAATGAAAGAGCACTACATAAAGATTAAGAATACCCAGTTCTGAAAAACTAGTCTTTAGTATGTCAACAGTGAACACTGTCAGAGAAGAGATCAATGCAATTTGTAGGGTCATGGCTCTAAGGAATCGAAGGACATTTAAGTCTGAGGGAAACACGCACAGTTAAGAAGCTTAAAATTATTCAGGTTTCATTCATTGTAAGTCAAGGACAAATTGGGGACTTAATATCATAGGTGGAAATGACATCAAACAGATTTTAATTTGACTTTGAGGAAAAAAGCCTATGAAAAGTATAAATACAGAATAATTTTCAGTAATTAGCAATTTTGAGTAGGAGTTGGTTTGTTACACACATTAATGTAGTTTTCCATATTTATTACTCTTAAAATTCCTTGTCTTCTCTATATTCAAAATTTCATCAGGAGGTATGAAAATGTCACGAAAATTTTTGTTCTCCCCCTCCTCTCTTACTTTTCTTGCTCAGTCTCTTTTTCTGCCATGAAATCTTTTTGTCTTGCTGGCAAACCCACGGGGGACATGAGCTTAACATGGTCCTTAAGTGGATCCTAGAGAGTGAGATGCAAGCTCCCTCCCTCCGTGCATGTTTGAGCCTTCCCAGGCAGCCAGGCTTGCTGGAAGCTGAGTGCTTTGGGATTGTTTTGGGCTGGATGGCATCACGGCTGGGCTTGCAGGTAACGTGGTTGTGAAGTCAGCCTTGCTGTGGCTCAGTGATGAGGGAACTCCAGGGTGACCACAGAAGCTTGAAGCAAGCCAGCAAGTGAGGAGCCGTGCACATATCTAAAATATTCCAAACCCCACTAAGGTGAAGATAAAAATTGTTACCACTGTAAAAGACAGTTAAAGCCAGGTAAGAGTGCAAAGCAAAAGGCATTTGTTCAGTGAGAACACCATGATGTGATGCATAACAGGTGGCCAAAGGACAAGACTGTAATTAGGCACCTTTAAAAGACTATCCCCTTAGTGACTGTGTCCCCTAAGAAGAAAGAACCTCAGTGAAAAAGTGCAATATATAACATTATCAAATCTTGAGATGTTTCTTTTGAAACATGAGCACATACGCAATGTTAAGATTCTGTTTTACTATCTATTTTTCTCAGGCTACATCTGTACTATACTTGACAGAGTGCAGCAAAAACTGTATTCTGTCACAAGCTGCTCTTGAGGCAACATGAACCCGCCTTTAACAGGCGGTTCTGGACTTGGGAGACAGTCTGCTTTCAAATCTCCAAATCTGCAAAGTCCATCTTGAGTTACTTTTGGTTTTGTGCCCTGAACAGCAGCCAGCCATGTTCACACTGCAGGTAAATGGGTTTACACAGCAGTGAAGTTTACCTTTTCAGAATAGCATCAAAACTGTCCAAACCATAAGAACCCTGCTAAAGCAGGAAGACTGGATGGCTGTAGCTATTTTAGTCTCCAAACTCCTTCCAGAGTCATCCTATTTATCCTTTATGTAGTCCAATTGACCCAAGTCTTAATTATTTCAGACTTCCTTTTCCTGCCATTGCTGGTGTAAATGTCTTCAATTTCTAGATGGACTGATTCATACCAGACCCTGAGTGCTTAACACAGCAGCTCAGCACATGAAAGGCAATCAAGCCTAAGGGCTGCTGAGGTTAGTGCAGCCTGTTCTCCTAGCAGTCATAATGAATCTGACTCTATATGTGTCAAATATTCTTGTCTAAGTTTTGCAGCCAAACTATAAATCATACTGTACTCCCCCAGTTGCTATACATATCTAGAGTCGGTTTTCCATCATTTTTACAAAGAAACAAGAAAGTTTCTTTGCCCTTATCAAACAACCCTGCCCTTATTTAGAATGATTTTCTAGCTAGATGCTTGGGCTCCATCATCCTGCTGTATAAACTCTCAGAAAGCAAATTACTGATTGCCTCTCAGAGGCCCTTTGCAGCCTTTCTTCAGTATCTCAAATCTAATTTCTTAGATGTTAACTCTGTTGTTTAAATTTTCAATTTCCATCCACAGTGTAATTTTGAAGATTTCTAGTCACATTTAGGACGTACAAATATCTGCCAAGATCCCTAATTTTGCTTATACTCCTTTTAACCTCTTCTTTTTCCAGACACCTTCCAAAACTCTTTAGTGGTTAGGCTGCTCATCTCCCAAAACTGCTTCATCACCTTAAAGGTCTTCTTTCCCCCTGTGAAATCTGAGCACTTGCCTTATACTTAGGGTCCTACATTCCATGTCTGAACTCCTGCTCAGTATAGACATCCAAAAGTACCCATACACCATTCCAAGGCAACCCATAATGCTGGCCACAAATCAAAATAGAATAATTTGCAGGTAAGAATCTGGATGTTAAGAACTGTTAAAATTCAGGAGTGTGTACTTCAGATGGGCAATATGAAGGAATGGGCTCAGAATGGAGCCTGGCACAGCCAGAAAGCAGGAGGTTTTTAATAACAAAGTTCCTGAAAGTTCCAGAAGTAAAATACACCCTACAACACTGCAATATGGTATTTAACAGGGATGACACATGAATGTCTCAGAAAACCTGAGATCTGTCTTGATTTAATCCCCCAAAGCAGTTAACAAATAGTGCTTCAGCAAAGCGTCTTGAATTAAAAGCATTACACAGAGAGGCACAGACCTGCAGACCTCTAAAGAGAAACAGCTTACATTGTGGACTTCACTTCAGAATACTGCTAATCACAGCGGCACTGACCTCAGCCATTATTTAGCCATCTTCACAATCTTTTCTCACATGAAAGAGAGAAAATGGTTCACATTTCATATCTGAAACTTATCTGAACAGACAGCTAAAGGCATAAGCCATCATTTTCCAAAGTGCTAAGTAATCAAGAATTCACAAAAACTCAATATAAAAATTCTTGTCACTCTGTATAGAGGCACTGTATTTTTTTGCTTCAGCACCAAAATACAGACTTATATATATAAGCTTAGATGTATCATATGCAATTTCAGCCTTATATCATAGTCAATCTTGCTTTAATCACAAGAGGGAAAAAACCCCTATTCCCAAAACTGATCAGTTTCTTGCATTTCAGAATTCTGCAAAGCATATGACCCTGAGAAATAAATGTCATTGCTGAGACCTGCAGAGAAGTATCAGGTGCAAGGCAGTAAAAGGAAAAGGGAGAAAAAATATAAAATAAAACACTATTAGAGAGTTAAATAGAGCTTAATATCCAGAAGACAAATTTGTTTTGCAACAAAGAAATAGCTTTTAAAATAAAATTTGGTGTTTACTACTCCCCTGCATTTAAAATTTTTATTAATTTGCATTTCTTCAGCCTTCATTTTTTTCTCTTCACTCAAACCTCATTGTTATTTTCTAGGAATTAGCCATGCAGACATAAGAGAGCAGATATTGTATCAGCTACTTTGCTTTCTCTTGCTAGCACATCTCATAATTTATCATTCTCTCCTCTCGGGCAGTAAGCATTTTTGTTTCCCCCAGCAGAACCATTAACTATTATTTAGTGCTGGTTCAGTAGCAGTCTGAAGTTAGACTCCCCAGATGAACAGAAACCTGCTCGAGGGGGAAGCAGGGGGCAAGTCTGAGGTCAAGGCCCACAAGTGACAGACTGGCAGGCAGGCTGTGCAGCAGCTGGACAGCACGTAACCCCCAGCAAAATTACCAGCTGCCCTGGCTGAGAGAGGGCAGAGCAGCTCCCACCAGGCTGCAGGCACTGAGTTCCCAGGAACTGTGAGAATCCTTGGGATTGGCACTACATATGAAATGTATCAATTTTTAAAAAACTCACCACAGAATGTGTGTGCCCTTCCAAGCTGCTGGGCACTGTCAGCTCACTGCAGCGAAAGCCTGGGCAGATGTTGTTGGCAGAGCACAGGAGACAATGGTTCTCTCTAGGCCGGACTGAAGTTTGGGTGTGAAACTAAGTGGTAGCACCACTGCTACTGGTGTCGCAAGAAAACAGTTTCAAAAATTATGTCAAAATAAAAACCTTAAAATGTTGTTTGAATAGAAGTAATCTGCACCTGAATTTCTATTTAAAAGGTACTCATAGTAATTAAGATTTTTTTTTTTCCTAGACTCCTTGCACATCTACATCAGGAAAGCTGAAAGCTTCTATCTAGTCTATGTCTCACTCATGAAATATGACAATTCAGAGCAGGTACATTCCTCACACCTCATGATGCACCTACACTAGCATTTCCAAATTTTCTAATTTATACTTCTACTAAAAGAAATAGGTTTATAATCTTATATATTTAATATGCACTTCATGTATTTTATAATATATATTTGTATTCCCATTTTTTGTCCTCAGTGCATAGCTGTTCCTTATTAGAAATGAACAGGGTAGTGACAGCCTCCACCCAGCACTCTTAGGATGTGGATTTGTATTACAGGCTCATAGAGGCGGAGGAGGGAAGGCAGCTCTGGAGATCAGCTGTTGTGTTAGAATAAAGACATTTTGCAAAATTTTTTCTCAGATATGTAGCTCAGGTGGGTGGAAATTCTGCTTCCATAAAATGTGGCAGGCAATTTTATATTTGCCATCAAAAAGCAGACAGCAATATCCTGAAATAATATCTGGCAAGCTTTCTTAATCTGGGTGTGCCTAGAAAACACAATTTTTACATAACTCCACAGTTCCAGAAGCAGTGCTATAGAGTATACTGTTTTTCAGAATATTTTAAGTATATTCCATACATTTCTTTTCTCTGACCCTACATATACCATACTCATCATTCATTAAACAAAACTAATTTAGGCTACCTTTAAATAGTAATGAATTTTTAATGATTCATGTACACTAGTTTCCATGCAAATATTCAGAATTATTAATTTGTTTGTTTGTTTGTTTGAATCAAGTCCAGTTTGGCCTCTCATTTCGCAAGATGCTTTCTAAATTGGTTTTGCATTTCCTGTAAGTATTTATTAATAACCTTCTACACTACAATTAAGATTTTTTAATTAGTGTTAATCTCTCTGAAGGTATGTCCCTCCATCATGTTGAGTTTAATGGAAGAAAAAGAAGATATACATTTCAGATTTTTTTTCCAACTATAAACTCTTCCTAAAGGACACTCAAGACAGTATTGTATTGCTTCCTTCACAATTGTTAATTCAGAAGTTGCAACATTTTGTATCTATCAAATTAACATGTTATACTAGTGTGTGGATTTATTTAGCTTATTCTAAAACCATATTCTAAAAAAAAATCTGCTCAACAACACTTAATTATCTCTTCCTAGGTAACCATATACATTTTTCATTTTATATATTTATATGGACAATAGTTATTTTGTTCGCTCCATAGCTTAAAAGCCAATAGATTAATCAGTGGTAAGAAGTACTCCTGGATCTGGGGACACAATCCCCTGTTTGCTAAAAAGAGCTGATCCTGATGCAACTTTCACTCATTTTGGTCAGTAGTTTCCCTACTAGCATTTTCCCAAGGAGTTTGGGAACATGCCTCAAGAGCCAGCTCCCATCAGCAGTACCCTGCTGACAGGGGGCAAACAGCCACTGCACTGGGAAACACAAGCCCCTTGCAGACACAGGGCATCCCAATGCCAGTTAGTCCTGGTCTTAGACTGAGCCAAAATGAGTAAGGAAAAATACATTGTAATACATTGATAATTTTTCTTGGAGTAAAATTTTTTTCTTTCAGATAAAATGCTTCATTAATTCAGAGTAGCTGATTTGTAATATTTTGTTCTGAGGCAATATGAAGTTATGAAAATATAATAAAGCGTCATCCTTTCTGGTTTATCCCCCCAGTGCGTGTAAAGGGAAAATAAATTGAACTGAGGGCAAAAATACTCAGAGGCAAGATTTCTAGATTACACTTGGATCATATAGTTCTTGTTTAAGAAAAAAAAAGTTAAATTGTTGCGTAATTTCTTTTTCAATTAAGCATTGTCAATGTACCCAGTATGGAGTTCTGAACAGTTCTCTGCCTCTATCCATCACTGCACATTTCAAGTGTGAATATATATATATATATGTGTGTGTGTGTGTGTGTGTGTGTATGGCATTATTTAGGTTTCATTTTAGAAAATAAATGTATCAGACTGGGTTTCTCAGCTGTGAAAAATACTAAATAAGAACATTAAAAATAGAACTTTGAAATGGCTCCGGTACACTCACTTTGTTTAATCAGATTCTGAAGTGTCCTAGTTCTTTCTAAAAAGAAAAAGTATCAATTTAAGAATATTTTTAATTAAATGTATACTATTCTCCAGACAGTATGGAAATTTGATCAGATTTGCAAACATCCTTTTTCTACTCCTTGTATTCACACTTTTGCTATGGCTCACTAGTAAAGACTATGTAATCTAAAAGAAACACTAAGAAATTAAGTAACTTTTTAGGATCCATTTTCTGCTCTTTCTTGACATATTTGAAGCATTGCAGAACGCATATACCACAGGATAAATATTTTCAGGGGATGTTTATATGCTTTTAGGCAATCTTAGTGAAGATAGCTTTTAGTGGGTCTATTTTGGACCCTCTATCATTTATTGTACCCTGTCTGTTGTATCTCAGATACCTACTTCTTGTTGTAGACTCACAGAAAAACTGGGTTGGAAAAAGGAGATCAGAGGCTACCTAGTTCATCTCGCTGCCCAAGGCTAGATTGCTATACCTATTTCCCAACAGATGTTTCATCTAACCCCTTCCTACAGACCTTCAGGACAAATTGCACAGATTCTTCTGACATCCTATTGCAGCTCTGCACTATCTGCTCTAGTAAAATGTTTGTTCTCCTATCTCATCCAGGGCTGCCCATTTCTTCAACCTTCACTTCCTGTCCCACCCACCCTGGACACAGAGAACAAAAATCATCTTCAGCATTCAGCTTCTAATGACCCACCAGCCACTTCACTTCTGTTCTCATGTGTGGGCTTACTCCAGGGATCCTGCAGAGCTACTTAAAGAGCCCTGCTGAGAAGTTCTTAAGAGGAGCACCTATCATCTGCATCCAGAAATACCTCCACCACAATTTCCTCTTAACAAATAAATTCAACAATAATTGTAAACAGAGAACTTAAACACTCCAAATCAAAAACATGAAGGCTCTCATTCTGAAAGAAACAACATTTGGTAACAGTACTGTAGTTGCTACTTAGATTTGTCCTTTTTGATCAATGCCATTATTAACTAGAGTTAATAAAAAATTGAATCACATAAGCCTCTGCATTTACTTCTAAATTTTTATTTTTGACCTTGAGAGGATTTGAGTTTTTGGTTGGTTTTGCTTTGTTTTACCAGGAGGATGACTATCAGTTTTCTTGATTTGTGTTATGAAGTGATTTTAAAAAGGCAGTTCTAGAAGCAAATTAGAAAGTTTCTTGAAGGAGTAAGAGAAAGGTGAAGATCAGTCTGCTTGTTTACAAGGTACTGATATAAATTACAAAGATAGAGGGAATTAGAAGGAATAGATCTTGGAAGCTCAAACTGAGCTGGATGTTTCTGAGACTAAAAATATAGGGGTTTTGTCCTTTTCTCAGAGACTTGTGGAAAAAAAAAAGGAAATTAATAAAAAAGAGGGATGAAAACACTTTAAAGTAGAGCACTGGAAGGATAGTTAGAGATCCACTAGATACTGCTGAGACAGAAAGCAATAGAAACTTGGGTTCTGAAAATGCAACGTAATGAGAATTTCATAGCAGAAAGAGGAAGGAGAGAGAGAACTTCTGGGGCTGATAAATTACAACAATAAATAGCAGGGTGGATGAATCAGAATTGTGGATTTTCAATGATATTTAATATGGCAAGGAAGGTTTCTACCCAGATTTTTTTAACAAGTGCAAAATAAAATAATTTTTTTTTTCAGAGCTAAACAGAATTTCAGAAGAGCACAAAAGGGGACCTGAAACCACCACACACTGATGAAAATGGAAAACACAGAAATAATGACTCAATAACCAGTATAAGACAGCAATCCTAAGAACACTGAACACCCATGTATTTAGTAAAACATCACAGTGATTACAACAAATATTTCTACTATTGAATAAAAAGAGGTCACTATATTTTACAGAAGTTAGACTAACCCAGTATGGAGAGAGTGATGATTTCTATGTTCACATTTGCTATTTAATTAATTCCTTTACTCATACCAAATTTTCAGGGGTTTCCATCCAACTTCTGTGTGTTTTTATAGACAGAAATCTACAAAGAATAAACTTACAAGTAGAAAAATGGAAGTAACATACCAGAACTATTGAGCTTTGGGAAAACATATCTAGAGAATTTGCATGACATTCCCCATCTCCCTACAATATTACATCAGAAATATCATCTGTAGATTTTAATGGTTCAAATTTACTCAAAGGTTCTTTTTTTCCCCACATCTTAGAATATTTCAACTTTAGGATTTTTTTTTCTCTTGTAGCAATGTGATCTTTTAAGTGCTCTAAAGTATTATGCTAAAAAGAGCCTAATGGTATTCCTTCTCTAGTATGTCATACTGTCTCCATAACACTGATTGTCTCAGTTTAGAAGTGTGAATAAATACTGTTAAATTTTTTATTTGGTTTTTCTTCTGCTGTAGTCATTTTGGCACCAAGAGAAAGTCTACAGGTCAGATACAGGACTCTTGAGGAATCCCACTGCCTCCCACCTACATAAGCTGTTATAAATGGAGAAAAATAAGGCAGAATATGTTTCTGTTACTGAAAAACAATCCACAATTATCTTTATGATATTTAGCCCAAAAGACCCAAGGTGTTTTCCCACAGATGAGCTGGGACTGGAGTTCAGAAAATGAATAAAATGAAGGAAAAGACATTAATCCATAAGAATGTCACAGTTCTAAATGCACAAAGAAAAATAAGATGAAGATTTCTGCCTCTTTTCAAAAGAATTTGCAAAGTACTGGTTATTAACAGACTATTTCTCTTAACTAAGGGCAGAAGAACACTCACACTTAGTTAATCTCAGTTCTTGAATTTCAGGCAGCCAAAAACGATAGAGAAGGATTTGTAAAATATAATTTAAGGGACAAAATTCAATGCTAAACTATGTGGGTTTGCCCTTAAATGTGCTGTGTTCTGTCATGAATGTAAAAACCTCTGGAATTAGAATTCACATGCTGGAAGGATGCAGTGCAATGTGGATAGCAGCAGCGCTGCCATCCTTAGAAGTCAACAACAGCCAGCTGTCCTTTAAACTGCTTGACATTGGGTAGTGCACTGAGTGCATATTCATAAATATTGTGAAGGTTTTCTAGCTCAAGGCCATTTCATTTTAAGAATAAAAGAATTTGTAATTGCTTTTAGCTTCTCAGCTGTTGACAATTACAATTCTGAAATATCAAAGCAAATTTAGGTTTTTATATGTAATTCCAACTAAAGTTTCACTGATCAATAATAAACTACCCTTGTCTCTACATAAAGTATTGTTTCAGATAGTTTATAGGATATATATTTTCTTGATATACATTTGTCTATATAATTTTTCTGTAAGTCATCACAAACTTTTAAAATTCTTTATTTTTGGTACCAGATGATATGCAAATTGCTGTTGTTTTCCTAGAATTTCACTAGAATTGTTCTGATTAGACTATGCCTCATGCAAGCTGTTAATTCCCTAATTCCCTGTCCCACTCCCCTTGATACTTCCTTCAAAATAATGAAAACTTTCTGACAAAGTGAGGACAACCAGTTTAAAGCTGCTTGTCTCTAACTTGCTTCCCTGTGTCTAAAGACTTCAGCAAATATTCAAGATCACACAAACCAGGCTCAACAGAATAAAGAATCAGGGTGTCAGTCTTGACAGCAATCCAGTTATTGTTTTGCATTAAATTTCAGAGTAATTTTTAGCACAGCCTTTTTTCTTTTGTACTTGACATCAACACATTGGTCAGGCATGAAAAACACAATAAACATGGTAGGTGCAGTTCAAAAATGCAACACTAACATCAGCCGATATAGCTCAGGAGTCTGACACTATAACCACAAAATAAGCATTTCTGGAAAAAACACAGGTGAAGAGGTTTTCAATAGTGACAGAAAACATCAATCCATTTTCAAATACTGCTGAGTGAGTAACAACAGCTTTCTCAGAGCAGGGCTGAATAAACAGCCCAATCCCACATAAATTGGTACAGTGGGATTCTTTTAAGCACATACCTCAGAAAAGCAGCAGAGAAGAAATCCATTTGAGAAAAGATGCTGAAAGAGCTTGAAGTCCACCTGCCAAATTTCTTGTGCTGTTTGAAAAAGCAAGATGGTTCAGATTATGAACCGAGCCATATCTACAGCATTAGAACCAGTCCTGGTCAGTATGTAAATCACAGTGAGAGCTGCTAGCAGTGCACCTGATCAGAAAGACAGAAGGGGAGAGAGACAAAAGAGAGGGCTGCCTTTCTTCCTTTAGTAAAACATTTGTGTGAGGCATTTAGCCTTTAGCAAATCTTCTCTATGGGAAGGAAAACTGTACAATCCTGCAGTGCTTGCTTTAGACTTTAATATGTCTTCCATGAGAAGGAACAACATGACCTCTATCATCTTCCAAAAACTTCAGGGGAAAATATGCAATAATTATTTAACCAAAATCACCCCCCAGCAAAAAGGCAAACACCCCAAAATATAAGGCCACTGAAACATATCTTGTAACAAAATGCTGAGATGCCAAAAAGAACTGACTGCAGCTTGAAAAACATTTTTAAAGCAAAAATCCCAAATGTCTCCTTAATTATATGCTTAACAATAATGATAAAGCAAGCAATCAAAAAAAAAAAAAAAAAAAAAAAAAAAAAAAGAAAAAAGAAAAGGGGGGTGGGGTGGGGGGATCCATGCTGACTGCTCACATAAGGGCACTAAGGTCTAGGATTTACCGTCCTCCTGGCTTACCTGATAAAACTGGAATTTCAAAAGCATTATGAAAAAAACCCCAAAATAATAAAAAACCCCCCAAGAGATAGTGATGATTAAATGCTTGAAATGATAATAAATTTAATAAAGCTATTTAGATTCTCTGTTCCAAAAGGTTACAAAGTGTTTATAAATTGCTGCATTCTCATCGAGAAGGGAGAAAAAGAAGACCTCTGCAGTATCCTCTGCTTCGTTCTCGGCTTCCTGTTCTCAGGCTCACTCTATGGTACCTAATACAAATCAGCAAATAGCAGAGAAAAAAAAATACGGAGGGGGGAAGGGAAGAGGGTAAAAAGAGACAGACAGGAGGGTAAAGATAGAAAGAAAGGGGGAAAAAAAAAAGATGCTAAGCCATCACCTTAAAGGACAGCTCCATCTATCGGCAAAAGCAAGGAACCGGCTGTACAAGACCGCCTTTTTAGAGATTTCCTGACCTAAACGAGACTGAAAATCTGCAACCCCGTTTTCCTTCAGGGAGGAACAAAGGGCAGGGATAGTGCTGAGAAGTAGATTTCTTTATCCAGTGTTAAATGAGCTAAAGTTTTCAGTAATTTTAATTTCTTTTCAGTTAATTACATGTCTCTGAAGCGTGTGAAGGAAATAGTTTGTGTTAGCGTCAGCCCTTAGGAAAGCACCAGAAACCTTTCCAGGTCAGCCTCTGACATGTCACAGCTAAAAGCTGCCTGTCCTCTGTCTCGTTTTACACCTGCCCACTGAGGAGCGGTGGTAAATTCAACCTCATCAGTCATGGGTTCAGTCACCAAAAAAAGGGGTCCCGTGCCTGAGTCCCGTGCCGTGTCCATCCTTCCAGCCGGCACTGCTAATCCCGCCGCCTGGTACACGACTGCCGCGTCAGCTCCATCCATTGCCCTGGCCTCGGATGGCAGCTGCGCAGCCGAATCTGGAACCCAGACAAAGAAAGGCTCCTTTTTGTAATTCAGACTGCGAAGTAACTGCAACGGTAACTGCTCACACAACGAACCCCATCTGCATCGGATCGGCCTCAGCTGGAGCTAAAGCAGACAGCATTCTGTATTGCTCATTTTGCTTTACTGCCCAATAAAAATAAAAGTGGGGATGGCCATGAGCAATCACTTGTGAAAGCCCCGGTGCCTGCCATGCCGGAGAGGGGTGGGTGCAGGCTGGTAGGAAAGGAAAAGAGGAGGCAGTGACTGCGAAGGGGAGAGGTGCATAGAAGGAGAGCTAAAAATAACATTGCATTTCTTTCATTGTTCAATACCATTTCTGCATGTAAAGACAGAAGAATATGAATCTAATTAATACCTGTACGAAATGAGGCATGTCTATGATATAACAGACACTTAATGTTAACCTCTGATTCAGTGACCCCAAGCAGCTTTAATGAATTTTATGCCTTAGAGTCAATTCTAATATTCTGATATGGGTTTTTTCTAATATTTTTACATCATGATGTTTTGATTGCTTAAAGTTTGCTTGAATCCAAGCTCTGTGAATCAGAATTTCTCCACCTCCCAGTGGTGACCTGAGGTGCTTGTCCCTTCACAAGAAGCACTTGGAATTCTCCCAGTACAATACCTAATTTTCAAGCATTTATCAGTGCAGAATGTTATAAACAATTATTCTATGAATGAAATCTAATTGCAGAATTTTAAAGTATATTTTTTCAAATGTTGCAGTGATTAAAAGGACACAGCAAGCTAGCTTGTGACACTAAATATTTAGTTAAAACACACCATAAAAGATGCAATTTTTAATACTAAAACAGTGACATAGAAACGGCAAGACCAAACTGGACACAACCACTCAACCTGAGTCCTCTGAATGCATCTGAGCTTTGATTTAGAAAGACCTCACATGCGTTCATCTTTCACAGCTGTCACAATCACTAGTTTCTAATTTAGCTTTTCTGCTGGCACTACTGGTAGGTTGCTAAGGCAAGTGGCTCAGGCAGGTCCCCTTTACCCAAAAAAAAGGCAGTTTGAGTCTATGATCTTCAGGTTGAAAGAACTTTAAATCATTATCTTAATATTAGCTGTTGGTAGCACACAGTTCAACTGTTTGGTTCTTTCTTAGGTACAATTCTAAAGGCAGATTTGTGTGGTTTCCATACATTTGCAAAGTTTTTCAGGATCATGTAGAGCAATTGCAGGTGACAAATTACTTTGTAGCACTAGTAACACCTGACTCAGAAGCCTAAAAATTTTAAATATTAAACAGATGTTCAGATACAATTGCTGATGCCAAATGATCATTCCCAGAAATCTTTCTGTTCATGGAGGATGTTTCTGGAAATGATGGATTGTCTGGTGTTTATAAACACAGATTTATCACAAGGATAAAAGGTAAAATATTTGCTTCTCAGCTTGAAGTTTTAGTATGAGTCCCTCCAGTCTTTGCTACAAGCTGGACACATTTGACACGTTACAGGCATAGTTCCTTTCAAATGTCGCACTTTGAAATTAAATAAACAACACAAAATTAAACACTGAACTAGGAATGAATGAACTAAGATACCCTTCTTGAAGCATCATGAGAGGTTCAGCACAGGATGCTTAACATGACCACTGACTTTGAGAAATCCCCAAGTATCATAAACAGAATGCTGAAAGTGGATTTTTCCAAGCAGGTTTCTCATGGCTCCAATTTCACTGCTCGCAGTATAGCTAGGTGCTCAAACTCAGCTCCAGCAGCTTACATTGTCAGGAAAATTGATAGGGTTTCTGATTATCTTAACAAGCTTCTTTGGTTGCTTCTTGAACCAGACTGCCATCTGTTATGGGGTTTGAGAGAGATTTGATCAACACAACGGCAACTTCTTTCCAGCTGCTAAAGAGCTACATCCCATGAATTCTGGTATTTAAAGTTCTATATATATATTGCGCCACAACTGCAGAAAACAAAAAAAGTATAGACTTCTCAACCAGAGCTCCTCCAATTCTAAGATAGATGGGAAGTTAGTAAATCAAATATGGTCTCCCTTTCCTCTCCTTCCCCAAATCTATTTGCCTTTTTTACCATCTGTAAACAACTAGTTAACTGCTAATAGCTAGTGAAATAATTTTCGAAACCAAGCAAGTCCAGGCTACTCATTGCATCCTGTTTGGAAATCTTTGAGCAGTTCTTCGTGGAGGTGTGGTGACAAATCCCTCCCTGGCTGCCCCAGGAGAAAATGGCCATGGGCTGAAGCAGCCACCCACCGGGCGCCGAGGAGAACCCCTCCGTGCCACGCACAGCAGGGACACAGCTGCCAGGCAAACTTCCAATGCAGCCATGAGCTTGCAGTCCTGCAGATTTCAGATTCTGCAGACCTGGTAACTTTGCCTTAATGGGGATCTGTGGTTCACTTGTCCTCATATAAATTTTGACCAGTCCTACCTCAGGAACACTGTGTAAATAGTTAAGAGCACTGGTGAAGAATAGCCCAGTAAGTTTTTGGCTCATGAGCCTTAGTGATCACCAGGCATAAGGAGAGTCTGTTATTCTTCAGCACATGAAAGGATTCATCTGGAAGTCCTCCTCTAGTGCTCCTCTGCAGCACAGTTCCCTTTCTGAAAGGAAGTTTGTCTCTATCCTTCAGCATTTTTGCTGCAATGAACAACTATGTTTCAGCATTTTTTTGCTGCAAACATAGCTGTGTACAATCTAGGGAAACCTTCAAAATTAACCTTAGAAGTTCAGATGTTTGGCCATGGCAAGTAAACCACATAAGCAACAATGCAGAAAGGCATGTTCAATTAATAAAGTGTTAAAAACAATATATATATGTATGTGCCTTTTAAATGAAAGTTTGCATGTTATTTACCAAAACATTTTTTTAAAAAAATCTCACAATTCTTTACAGTATGTCTTTCTAGTGTTCTAGCAATGAATTTTTTGAATTAGAGTGGGTGTGGAAATTACAGCTATTGGAGTAATTCATCTAATAGATAAGAGATTAGCCAACCAAGATCCTCCATGGACACGCTGGTGAACATCATGATCCAAGGCACATTTTCTCTTTCTAAACTTGTGAACCAATTGTACTGCAGTCACAGAAGTGCTATCCAAGCAGTTAAGGAGGGGAAAACATCATAATGGAGACCCAGGACCTGAAAAATGAGACAAACTGTAGCAACACAGAAGACTGCATCCAACCAGTTTCGAGGAAGAGCAAGGAAAACCTCTGAATAAAAAGTATAGTAACTTTTTGAACAAGGGACAAAGCACATCTGCCACCTTCTAATCAGCTAGAGTATCTTCAGAATAGATAAAGCACATTTCTACAGCAACAGATTTTTTGTCACAGGAATATTTTTGTGTACTAGTTGCAAATAAAAGTTGGCAGTTCTAGACAGTAAAAGATCTGCATTTGTGAGCCCAAATTTACATGGAAAGCTTTCAACTATACTACTACAGTACTATTTAGTTGTCACATGACATAAACTAAAACAATAATATTTTTAGTCTTTCCTTTTCAATTTAGCACTAATTTAGCATATGTGTGTCATCACAATACATATCTCAACTACTCAACTAAAATGGACTGATAAAACCTGAGATCTGAACAACTTATTTTACACATTTTGGTATTGTTTCCATGCTCCTCAGTTTTAGTGTAATTTCCACAACTATGAAGAGAGCAAAGAAACTCCTTTGCAGTACAGAAAATTCTAGTGCTCTGAGAAAAAGTGATGAGAAAAGTTTGTCAGAAAATCGAGCTGCATACTGTGATTTGAGGAAATATAAACAATATCGAAAGCAAGCTACTGATGTAGCCATGGATTGGACAATTCCAGTAAACCACAGAAAAAATACCAGGAGGAGGTGCTGACCACTAACAACCAATATCCTGCATTGTAGTGGGTTCAAAACATATTTAACAGCTCAGGTTCCATTTCTCAGACCCAAAGTAATATACCAGAATATGGGATATATGGATACACATAGGAAACACCATTTTCTAACACTTTCTATCCTACTGTAATATCTGCATCTTGCTATGCTGAGAAGTACTGTGTGCCCTGCTATGAACCATGACGCAAAAAATAAAAATAAGACTTCCAGAAGATCACTATACATTTAAAGACAATAAGGCTTTTTTGTCTTCTATTTGAATAGATATGTTATTAGTGCTCCTTGAGCCTGTAAGAAAATACCTGAAGCACCCCCACTTGAAATGGGATGGAACACAGTGTACTCATATATAATAGCGTAACTATTTTAGAACACTTCATGCAGCAAGAGACAAAGAATGTGAAGTACATCATTATAATAATCCATGGTACCTAGCAGTTTTCTCTAAGTTCCTATACTATGCTATTATTTTAAGTTTGTTTGAAAGACATACTTCTGTATTTTGAAGTCTGAAGTGGTATCTATAAAATATTATACAATGTAACATGCTGCATTGCAACAGAGGTGCTATCAAGATACCAAAAATGAGCTACACTTTCTTGAACCTAACTTTCACAATGTAATTAATGAAGGCATCAGGCTGGTATATCTAATAAATCACAGCATAGATCTATATGATTGTCATTACAAAAATAATGAAAAAAATTAGTAACTGGTAAGGGAAGACCGTGGTGAAAAGACAATTGACTGCTTGGCAGTTCTTTTCCAGAGAAAGAGAGCTTTCAAAGACAATAAGAAAATGATAAAACAATTCACCTCACTTCGGAGTAAGTGTTGGAATAAAGTCTATTAGTTATTTCCAGAACAATGGGAAAAACAACTAGTTTTTTATGGGGAGAAAAAATGCATTTAAAAGGCTTCCAGACTTCCATTCTTCCCATCAAAATTAGTTTTAATCTGATATTAATACATAACCTTATATAAATATCCAATGTTATTTTGATTTAATGGACCTTGGCATTTACACTTAAAGTGAGCATGGAAATGAAAATTTTGTCAATACCTTATTGTAAATAGCCAAAATAGCCAACAATTTTGCATTCTTAATTTATAATTTTGACACTCATTAACATAATTCAATACAAACATCATTATTTTAAAGTTAATATTAAAAGAAATCTTGGCAGTAAGCTGATAAATACAGTGCATTGATACAATGCTGACCAAAGTTCCTCTCGGTTTTGGTGTTTGTTTTTTTTTTACTATACATTCCCCAATATTTTTAATTCATTTATATATCTTTAATTTGTAGTAATTTTTACAAATTGCTGAGTCCCATGAAGGAGGCTGCCCTTACCACAGAACAAAAAAGTTGCTGTCCAAGGTACTGCACGTCAAGAAAAGTGTTCCAATTAATCTCTCAAATGTGTTAAAAATGTTTTCGTATTTATTAGCTGTCCTTAGCAAGCAAGCTAGCCTTGTTGAAATCTCTTGTATGATACTGCAGTATCAGTGTTATGCTGCTACTTTCCAGGGCCTCTTCTACTGCATTCCAGTAAGATCAGACATTCCAGCACCTGACAATACCCAGTATGTATAATTAAGGACAAACCTGTTCTATTCTTTGTTACAGCCTGATTTTCAGCAGGGCTGAAATACAAAAAAATGTCTTTGAATTCTACATGGTGCATCAATAAAAGCCACCCTCTAATACAAATCTAGCTCCCATGTACTCTTCTGGCATTCTGCAGAGCAGTCACTAAATGTAATTTTATCTGCAGTATTCACCTTACATACCTCAGAAGCATAAAGATTCACACATTCATGCAGTTCATAGCAAATAGCATCCTGGGTTTAACTGCTGCTTCAAAAAATAACCATGGAGTATAAGAAAATTGAAAACCATTTTTGTTTCTTTTGTTACGTTTACTAGGAGAAGCATATTTGTAATTTGCAAGGCTAAAAAAATGCAACAGCCAAGAGCTGCAGTAAACCTCTCAGAGCTAATAGCAATATCCAATAATGCTTTCCCACACCATCTTCAAGCAAATGGATTTAATTCACTGCTTAATCAGTCAAATTAACACTAATCCCCATACGGTTAGAAAGGATGTTTCTTAACAAACTCAATTTGTGATTTATTTATTTGTTAAGTGTCTTAAAGCTGAGATGCCTAGAAGAACTACTATGTTATTTCAATCATGCTGACAGAGCTGGTTTCACCTAAGAAATTATCTCTGCAATTCACAGCATGGCTGACAGCTATCTGCACAGAAAAGCAGCACAGTAACCATTTAAATCATGCAAAAACACTCACCCAAGAAGATGTAGCAAAGATCAGGATCCAGCTTCCAGACCCCATGAAGCTGAGGGAGCAATCCAGTAGCCTGCTCAGGCCAGCAGTGTCTCTCCTACACTTGACCTAGACTGCCTTACATAATGAGGAATCAGTGCTGTATCCTGTGTGGAGGAGCAAGCTGAATGTCATCACCGGCAGAAGTAGGGAGAACTGGCAGCAGGCAGGCTGGTAGTTAGCATGGGGATCACGAAGTCTGCTTTCCCCGACTGTTCCGGGAGAAAAGACAAGAACAGCTCAGAAATGCTGGTGTCATTCCCCCCCTGGAACGAATGACCGGAAGGAGTGAGGGTGTTACAAATGTGAGGCAGACAGCAAGTGCTGAAGCTGCAGCTGCACCTGCTGTAAGGCAGCAGAGCTCCTGTCACACGGTGTCTGCAGGACTGCTCAGCTGCAGCTGCTAGGGGAGCAACAGCAAGGCAAAGCACACAGACACTGCTCCTGCACACCTCTGGCTGGGCATTGCTTACTGTGGTGAGTAGAGGGAAAGCATCGGTGTAAGATAAAGTCTGGGATTCATTTCCAAAGGGAATCGCTATTCCCTCCAATAAATCTTACTGCATGAAGGTTAGTTTCTGGAAAGTAACCATTTTTTACCTGTTGTACATGGTGTTGCGGGGGTTAAACTTCTTCTATTACAGAGGTTTGATTTTTCAAGAAAGTGATGAGTAAGATAAACTCTCTGTTGTGAAGGTATTTATGGTCATTTCTGGTGTTTCTTTGCTTCTGTTTTTGTTTGTTTTTTGTTTTCTTGAGAGAAGCCTTGGTATATTTCGTAGTTTATTCTTGTTTGGATCATATCAGCACTTCTGTGCAGGGCATAACAGGAGAAACAAGTATTCAGGCTTAGCAAACCATTAAAAACCTACACAACCTTGTTTACAAAAAGCACTTTATATAAATTAAAACTACTGCATATAACTTGTATTCCATAATTTATTTCATTTTAATGCTTCAGTGGTAACTAAATAGCCTTAAATGCATATAATGCATATAGAAATTATTCTTGAATTATTATTTTGATTGATAAAGTTTCTCTTTACAAGAGAGGGCAAAGGTTTCACTAAGATGTTTGTGGTTATATTTGAGACTGCTTGATTAGACATAATCAAGACTAAATGCAACTGGACACAAAATCCTGTGGCGACATTAAAAGACAGATCAAGAAAAGTTTTAAGTCTCAATGTGGAACATTCACTGGGGTTTACAGAAGTCAGGTTAGGTGCAGACTCTAATAATATGAGTTATGTCCTTAGCAGAATAAACATGACTTGAGCTCTGATCTCAAAAGGGAAAATCAAGGTGAAAGAGTTAAAATAATCCAAATTTTTGTCTTCCAAATCTATTTAATTTATATTTCTCCTTTCCAAATAAACTTACAATGACTTTTCTATCAAATTTGATCAGGTAAAATAAATGCTTGGTTTTAACAGGTTTATGAAATATATATTTTCATTGTCTCTTGTTGAACACTTTGCTTTTTCCTTTCTTGAGAATTAAAAAAAAAAAAGAAAAAAGAAAAAGATTAAAAAATGAGAAGCATTTGATTAAAAAGGCTGATCACTAATAAGACCTACAGCTATAATACCCTGAGTTAAGTAGACTGTGGAAACAAAAAAAAAAAAAACCAAGAAAAATATAATTTGAGATCGATTTTAAAAAATCAATTATTTCTGTATTTGAAATCAGTAACTGCTTTTCCAGTCTTCAGAAAATAACATTAAAAATACCTTGGTGCGTTTATTTTTTTCACATATTGGTTTAGACTGCTAATGAGGAGTTCCTATTAAAACTTTACATACTTTGTATGTACCAACCTCTTTTTGGGTTTCAGGTGTTAAACAAGAGTGCTTGCTTTAGAAAAAATGTATTTACATACTTGGCCTGGGTTAATCAAGAGTTGAAAATATCATGGCCTGTATTAGGCTTTGGAAACATACAAGGGCAGTTTAATTAAGGTGCAAATCCAGCAATTCTGTTGGTCACGGCACTCCAAAGAGCAAAGCAGACAAAGTGCTCACCTAAAGCAAGCTCAGGTGCCTCCACAGCCATGGCACTGGACAGGACAGTCTGACTAGAGATAACCAAAAGTTGACTGCATCGGGTAGAAAAATAAAGAAAGTTCATTGGTAAACTACAGGTTACCCAACCCAATTTCTGTTACCAATACACAGAAATTGAGTAGAAAAGGCTATCCAAATGAAGAAAATGCAAATTTTGCTGGCAGCACTGTAAAGGCAATATACAGGTTGCTTGATGTTGCAGTTCAGGCAAACTCGTCTAAGTTTGATACAGCTGATTCTATCTTTGGGCTAAATGATGAATCGTATATTCCTTCAAAGTTTTCCAGTCTTATTTTCTCTGATATTTCCTTTAACTGTATATCCAACCAGAGAACAACCTCATCACAGTCTGTTCTCATGAGGATAAGTAAATCCAGTGTAATAGTATGCCAACATTACATTTTGTCATTCAACATACACCTGAAAGCCATAGCTTTTGTCTGGAGTATAAATGCTCTTTACTTCTCTCAGGTAGTAGCCAAATTGCTTTTCCATTGAGCCACAGTACTTTTCAGTTTACAGTAACTCCTATAAGCGTTTTTCCTTGGGTCTGATCTGCTGGCAAGTCAAGACTATCCACACAAATTGATACAGAAATTGCTGACATGTAGGACTTTCAGTAAAAGACTCTTTCCGAGCCAGCTGCACTGGTAATGTGAGTATTAATGTCTGATGCTTGACAGTGGTAAGAAAATAAGTCAAGTTTATATAATACTCAACTAGCAAATTAATTATTCTGATGCCTCAGCAGATAGAGGGTCAAAGTAAATAAAGCAAATGCAGTTTGAAAAAAATCCTTTTAAAAACTGCAGTCTTTTGAAAATGACAGCAGAAAAATCTGCCGGTTGGAAAAGAAGAATGGACTAGACAAGCCCTCATGAGGATGGAGATGAACTTATGCATGTCTAGGGGCTTAATGTGCAGAGTAAAAAACAATCTAAACTCTTTTGCTACACACTTTATGAAGATAATGCTAGTCATTATTACAGAAGACTAAGCCTATGAAAAAAATTCTGGAATTTTTCTTTTATGGAAAATATGGCAATAGAGGTTTGCAGTGCTTGTCACTAAATTTTCCTTAGTTGGTGACTTTCTTTCCACAAGATCCTTTCTATTCCATGCTGAAATGAAGGAAGCAGTATCTCATAGACCTTATTGCTGCCAACAACCTTGAGTAAACAGGACAATTTTTTTTAGACACCTTGCTCTTAAGATGCCTTGCACATAAATAAATCATTGTTTGAGGTTTGCTCATACTAATATAGATTCCATTTGGGATCTGCTGAAACATCAAAATGCTCTGGTATCAGTGACTGGAGAGACAACTACAATATCTTGTGGTGCAGGTTTTTGGCATTTTTTCTGTCCTTCTCTGACCTTTCTTTTCTCAAAATAATTTATCCCTTGTGTTCCTGAACAAGCTGCCCAAGTGAGTCATGCTGAAATGTGTAAATAATGGCTCAAAGTCTTAAAAAAATAAACTCCTGTATTTAGACCCAATAGCACTTTGTCTTATAAATGGAGGAGGAGGGGGATTCTTTATAGGAGTCCTTTGCCCAAGTCTCTCTGAAGACTTTGGCCATTTCTCTGCATGTGCTATTTCTATAAGCAAAACCCATTGAAGCATATCACATACCTCATTTTTGAAACAGGGAGCAAAAGCTCTTGATTTCTGTCTTCAAATATTATTTAGAAGCTCAGGACCTCAATTTACTCTGCATATATTTTTTTTATTATTTGATCGCGTCATATCACAATGAAGACCACTGGATGACTAGTCAAAGAGTTTTTCTCCTTTAGTTGACAAAAACTTCATGGTATCTGACTAATGCCAATATTAAAACAGGCAGAAGAATATCTCTAAATACCCTTTTGTCCTTAAATGATACCTTACCAAACTTGCAACTGAATTAAACAGCATTTTAAAAAGCAGTCATATTTCCAAACGTCTTAAGTTGTATGATTTAGATGTTAAGATGTGTCAATGTTTTCAAGCCTCCTTTCCTTAGTATTTGACAATATTTAGTATTGTACCTGTTTAAAAGAAGGTCCCTGATTTTCCTCCAAATGATGAAGTATTCCAGTCATGAAAGGTCAACATTGAATTCTTGAATTCAGTGGTTACTCCTCAGATAGGTATCACTAATTTTGTAATTTTGTACTTAAATGCAGTTTCTGATATTTCACAATCTACATTATCCTAGAAAATATAAAACAAAATTAATCCAATTAAGCATAACAACTTTCTACAATTAAACTATGAACATTAAATAGGTCAAGGTCACAGTAATTTGAATATTCATGGACTTTTCTTTCATTTCTCTTTGACATCTCTTTCTCTACAATAAAACTAGCTATGATAGTCCTTTAAATTCCTTTTCAAGATTCTTTGTAAGATTTATAGGGTTGCCTATTATACCTCTGAGAGTGCCTATAAACTGATTTCCCAAGTGACTATTTTTGCACTTATCTCATAAAAAACCATCTGCTGTTTTGCATATTAATAATAAAAGAGAATGGCAAAAATAGGAGGAAAGAAAAAAGTTGAAAAATGAAAAAGCAGTTAATTAACTATTCAATAAATATGCCTATTTATTTTGAGTAAATGAATTATCTTTATCAACTGAAAATAATTAGTACTGGCAGGCTTTTCTGTTGGATTTTGTTCTGTCACTGATTCCAGGATGTTGAAATTAGATTTTAATTATTTTTAGCATCTCCCTAAACTAGCTTCTATGAGCTTAAGAGCAGGAAAGGAACCACACTTAGTTTTGGAGATTAAGTTAAATTGTCAATCATCCATCAGAACATGTCTAGAAATTGTGGCAGTACCTTAACATGTCTAGAAATTGTGGCAGTACCTTGAACTCCAAGCCATGAGTTATTGATGCCTAAGAACAGTATCAGGCAAAACAGATTTATGGTTCAGCATAATAAATGTACCATTAGCACTAAAAGCAATAAGGTGCCTTTTTTTTTTTTCTTCTTTATTTTTCCCCAAACCCCTCCTAAATAGCCCCCAGTATGCACCATTTGTGATATTGATTTAACACAGATGCAGACCTGGCTAACACAAAGTCCTGAAGGACCTGCTACAGCAAACATGTTCACAAGACTGGTTATCCCCTCCAGCAATGCATGAAGATATATAAGTACTCACTTCTAGCTAAAAGGCATAAATTCATCACTTCAATTTCATTCTGGATCCAAGGACCTTATTTTTGTCTTCCTTTAACTGGGCCCAGACCAGTCAAACAAACTATATTATTTTCATTAAGTTTTAATGTCTTTTCAAGTCTTTGAAATGTCTGTATTTTTGGGAAGAAAGGAAAAATAATTCAGATGCAGTTCTTTATAGAAAAGTGATACTTGTATTTTGCTTTACCACAAATTTTAGACATATGCTTAATAACTACAGGGTATCAAAAGGGAGGGTGGGCAATGTTTTCAATAGATCTCTTTGGTTCCCATCAAAGAAATTGTTCCAGCTCCTGTATTCTTGTTCCTCTTATTTCCACCATTTGGATGCTTCCAGGAAATAATACAGATCCCCTTGGGAACATCCCAAGATGTTCCGGGTCACTTGGGCATAGTTTACAATATACAAGTTCATAATTACCTAAATTAGAAGCCTGTGTCTCAGGTAATTTTTCAAGTCTCTGTAGGTGTTTTCCACAGAGGACTTACTGAGCAGTAATCAAAGCTCCTCAGGTTATGTACTCCACATCCAAATTTTGAACTTGCACACTACAAGCTCTCATGCACAAAAGACTCTTCAGCCTTCAAACTATGTAGAGTTAAATATGGGTGGTGCTCAGGCATCTAGGTCAGGGTGTGCTTCTGTCTTCATTTCTCCTTCACCAACCCAAGGATAAAGCTTAGTAAGAATGAGACAAGTCTTTAGGATAATACCTTCGTACTAAACATATCAAGCTTCATTCAGAGCTGAATGACACAGTGGTCCAACACACAGATGTCCCAAATCTTTGTGTGTTCAGGGTAGTCCCTTGTAGAGCAGGAGGATCCAGGGGCTGTCAGTGTTATTCTGCAAATCCCAGGTTCTGAGGTTCCAGTCCCTTGCTGACTGATAACTAGTGTGTTACATATTTACATATTTACATATTTACACAAGACATATCCTTGCCAACACCTCAGGTTTGCATACACATTTCACTTATACTTAGGTGATCCTTTGTCTAGTGTTGAGCTTAGCAGCACTGCACAAAAGCATTAAAAATATATGAATACTATCTCATCTAAAGAGAATTCAGCAAATTCTAGAATGCCTTGTTTTAAAACATTTGTTTTATCTGTCAGAATAAGTATTATTTTCGCTACTATTATTGGATCTTTCATTTAAGTAAACGCTGAAACAAAGCAATTAAGGCAATAATTGCATAATCAAGAATAGTACTTTGAAGTTTGCAGGATGAAGAGATATGAAAGTCTGTTAGATTTGCTGATTCTGCTCATCTTTTTGACGTAGCTGTCTCTTTTTCCTTCCCTTTTGTGAGAAAGTAAACTGAATGTCCTTGTAAGCCACTATGGCTTGATTTCAGGCAGAGTAAATCAAACAAACAAACAAAACCAGCCATAAACAGATGAAAGCAATGCCTAAAATGCCTCGTCATCAAATGGTATTAGCTCTTTCGCTAATCTCTTTCAAAGTGATTCCACACTGTAAAGCAACGATATCTCTGAGAAATCTACTGAAGTAGTTCTCCCTTTCTCTATCATTCCTAGTGGGTAATTCTTCAAGATTCAGCTGTATATACTCAAATCACTACGTCCTTAAAGGTCAATAAGGGAATACTTCAATACTTCTCTGTTCCTATTTTTAACAGGTCACCCCAGGTGAATTCAGCAAGTTCTATTGTTTAAGGTACTTTAATGAAGCAAAATTCTTTCCTTCATCGTATTTACTTTTAACAGTTTTTAACTTTTATTGGAAGCTGTGGCAATGTGACCTTGGGAAAGACATGTTTCTACTCTTGCTTCTTCAATTGCTTACAGTGCAGTATTGGGATGCCTATCACAGTCCTGACAGAGACCATCTTCCTCCCAGAACCAGTATCTCAGTTTATGGGAGCTTTGAATCATTGCCTTGCAAAATGCAGACTTGGTCTCCAAAGGTGTCCAAAGGTGGACTTGCAAAGGAAATCAAGCAATACAAATCTCTCTATTATTTCACCTAAGAACAACTGGCTGAAGCCTTCTTAAAGCTCCAGGTCTAAACAGAGTCCTCTGGGAAGGAGATTGAGCGCCCTCACAACATGACAGAATTTCTGTGGAACTCAAATAGAATCATAGGATAATTTAGGCTGGAAAAGACCTCTAACATCGCATCCAACCATTGACCCAGTGCCACTGTGTTCACCATTAAACCACGACCCCAAGTGCCATTAGAATAGAAACTAGAACAGAAACATTTATAGGACTTTCTGCCCGTAACAGCAGTTCTCAAACATTCCTCCAGGATTTCTGGTTTGATTCACCAGCTTCCTGGAAACATTAAGTTTTCCACTGAACTTTCATTACCTCCTCATTAAGACTAAGAGAAGAGGATGAGTAATTTTTTAATTCTTCCTTTTTAACAAAGCACTCTTGTGAGGATGCTCGAGCTTCATCAGGGTTACCCTGATTTTGGTTGTGAGGCTATATTGATATTTTATTTCTACAACTTGTGCTCCCCCACCCATATGTTACTCTGAGTCTGCTGGAATAGCCATGTCAGTCTAGAATTGGAGGAGTATGATAAAATTTGCCATTGCAAAGAGCTTTTCTTAAGCATTTTCAACACCAATATAGAAAGGAATTCTAATCCATTATAAGTTTATTCAGTTGCAGCCACATTCAGATAAAGCAGTGATTTTAGGCAAAAAAAAAAGTTGGAAAATATAAGCAACAGTACTTCCCAGAACTTCAGGCCTCATGGGCTAGAATGTTTAGTCTCAGCTTCATTCCACTGGATTTAGCTCAGTTACTTCTCTAATGAAACCATAATTTATTTATTTTGACTGAAATCAGAAGGAAATTAAATAATTGGGTAACAAAGGTCATAGAATGAAGACCAAGTCAGAGCAAATGCCTCTATGGTAAGTGATTGCTAGATGAAATGTATCAAGATGTCCTGTGCTGCAGAAGAAAGGTTTTCAAGGGCTTTCACCTTCCTTTCTTGCTGACTTGAACTGTAGCCCTAAGCTCAACAACCACTTAAAAGCTGAGTTCATAAGAAAGATACAGCTAGATCCTTCGCATTAGTCCTTCAGACTACAGGTATATTCTGAAAACTATCTAATTCCCAGTGCTAATGTAAACTTCCTCAAAGCAATTCAGAGAAAAAAATAAACAGAACATAGACTAATTTATGCATCTTATAGAAATTGTTTCATGTCCTCTAAAGGACATAATTCAATTATAACAATAATCTTAAAGAGGACTGTTCCTATTAGTCATAGGAAAAACTTTAACAATGAAGGCAAAAGAAGAGTTGCTAAGTTAACAAATTGTATGATGGAAGTGAAGAATTTAAATTTGATGTGAATCTGAATTAAAGGCCCAGATCAGTTCTATGTCCACTGCCTTTTGTATCAGCTGTTCCAAGACCTATTTAAAAAAAACCTGCATTTTGCAAGGTTTACTCCTCTAGTATCAACTGCTGTTTTCTAGAAAATATTCTTCCATTGTCAGACAAGCTGGGGAGTTCCCAGTGTAATATTTTCTCCACCCGACAGTAATATGTGCTTCTTAATTTTCTTTTCATCAAGTTCGTAAGCTGAATTATTTAAGCTTGGTTTAAATCTCATTGCCAGACCCTCAAAACACTTTTTTGCATCTCCCACAGTCCGTTAATAGACCATTATTCTCCTTCTTGAATGAAAGGCAGAATATTTTAAAGAAACCTCATGAGTGCCACATGTCCCAGCTCATACCATGCTTCTACTTGCTGCTCTCCATTCCCATCATCACAGTAGCACACTGGCCTTCTTGCCCAGGCAATACACTTTGAAGTGGTTTTGGCACTTAAATCTTTCACTCTTGTTTCATTTGAAAATGAACTTTCTTATCCTACGTTCTGAAGTCTCAATTCTTGTACGTTTTATTTGGCTATATTCAAATTTGGTGTTTCCATCTCTGGTATTTAAACCAGACTACGCAGCTTGCCTTGAAATGCCAACCTTATCAACTTTGTTCCTTCTTCCATGTCATCCACAAACTTTACTATCAAAAACATTACAGCATAGTGTGCATAACTGACAAAAATATTAATTACACCAAATAAAGAACCCATTTATAGAGGGTGTTCTTAGAAATAGTACCACTCAAATACTCCTCATTAGTAATATTTTTAAGTCTATCAGCCCAGCCTGCAGTCCACCTAATTTGATCACTTGCATCCAAAGTATTTAAAGCATATGATATTTAGTAACATTAAAAAAACACCAAACTATGCTTCTACACTTGCCTTTTAAAATTTTAACATTTATGATCCTTTCAAAAAAGAAAGTCATTTGACAAGATTTATCTTTGTGCTCATTACCATAATTAGCACTTCAGCCTCTAATTTTTTGTTCTTCAAATCAAAATATCTTCAGTATTTTGCTTGGAACTGACATTCATGTAACTAATCAAAAGTTCTTCAAAATGTCATTTCTAGCGTTCATAAGTTTGGAGTTAGATTGGAAGCCCTCCAGTATTCCTAATGTCATATTTTCAGAAACTTGCTGTTAGTTGTGCTAAAAATAAGGGGATATTACTGTTGTTCATTAAGTCTTCACTGATTAATCTCATTTATTTCAACTTTTGATACACAGTAATAAAACGGAGTCCATGCCCGGTATGTCAACAAACAGCATTCAGAATAATAAAAATCATGTATTGCTTAACTCCTTCTCCTCTGTCCTAGTGATGTGTTGCTTATCTTTCTTCTACTATTTCAGTATGATGCAATCTACCCCTAACAGTCCTAAGCACTACTGCTAGTGCCATGGATACTGAATGTGTATTCACGTGTTTCCCTTTGGACCACACTGGATATTCTCACAAAATGCTTTGTGGCTCTCAAACCCTTTCTGACTATAATTTGAGCACATATCTCTATTGATAAACTCTGGGGGGGTCGCATCCCTGCCTGTGCTCACTGCATGCCACCCCATCAGGAATGATACAACTGGCTTCAGTGAAATGTGGTGGCCCCTTAAGATGGGAATGGTAGGAAAGTATTTTTGGTAATTTTAACTGCGATTTGAAATGGAAAACAAGTACCAGTAGCAGGCCTGTGCAAATCATCATGTGGCTAGGATGTGACTCCTGATAATTCGGAGTTAAATGATTCTGTAGTCTCCTGGTTATATTTGTATTGATATTTTGTTAATACTTCAAGTTTTTAAACTTTCATTAAAAATAATTTTTGTACAGAAGAGTTCTTTTCTATCTAAGGGAAAAAATATGCAAAGGTATTGTTTTGGATGCACAAATTACCAAGCACATGGTAATTGCTAACACAAGCAATAGATAATGAAATTTGGTGATGAAACTGAATTCTAAATTAAGTGGGGTGTGATGCCTCCCAGCAGGTGCAAAAGAGCAGCAAGTTGTGTATTTTTAATTTCCCCAAGTCCTACACACAACCAGGGTGTGTCACAAAAATGCCCAAAGTCACACTGAAGCTACTGAGAACTGTATAAAAGATGGCAAAAGATCGGATCGCATTTCTTACATAGATGGCATCACACTACAAAGCACAGTTCCTCCAATGATTTAAAATACCTCAGAAATGTTTACCTTAACTCAAGTCCTGATCTGGTGTGCTTTGCATGCTTCATATTCAACAGGGGCCTGAAGTCTTAGCACCACCAGTTTCCTTGGCTAGGAATAGCCATTAGAACGTACTAAGCTCATGGAACATTTCCAATATTCCTTCAGCATGCTCCCAAGAATAGCTTTCTCCTATTTCCAAATATCTTTGCGGGCTATCTGATACAAATATATAATTATTAGGGAAAGAGGATTCATACAATCTGTGGATGAATGGTGACTAACAGACAACTTAATGCAAGCTTTTGTGGTGATGAGAATTCATCATTTATATAGGCTGGAGCTTCTTGCCTGCAGAGACAAGGAGCTCTGCACAGCTATTGTGTGCCAAGAGCTATTGATCTTAATTTTTTATTGAACAGAAACTGGAGGGAGTCAAAGTCATTATAGACATATAATTTGACATTCTCCCAAAGGACGCTAAGCTTATAATAATCACAAGAAAAATAATTATCAAAGTTGTTTTAGATAATTTTAAACCAAATCCTGCAAACAAAGTGCAGAACAAATTACAAAATTTTTGAAAGAAAATAATAATCTTTAGAAGGATGATAACACCTTTAGTCTAAAATATTATGAGGCCAGTAGTAACACCATTAGCAGAAAAAAATATATTCCTCCAAATAAATCTTTTTTTGGAGAACCAGAATAAGTAGCTGAATAAAATGCTATACGTCATATAGTAAAAAGTCTTAACTTTTATGCCTTAAAATTGTACTAGTTTGGGT